>QRFJ01004344.1:43228-115538 GCA_006176705.1 Cocos nucifera | reverse complement strand
TGAATGATTAGACCCAACATTGATTGGCTAACCTAACCACCATTTAGAAAGATGTAGCCAAGAAATCATATAATAAATGATAATTCCATCAGTTGATAAGCACCAGGCCTTTGGGCCTCCAATGATTATCCAACTTTTAGACCCATTATCATCCACTTAATGGAAGGCTATGATTTAGTTATCTCCATAACTAATTTATTTTAAGGATCTAATAATTTTAGAGTATTTAATTTTTAAAGAAGAGAGAAGATCAGATGAACCAGCTTATCATGATTCTTCCACTGACTTCACCAAGTCAGCTTAAGGGAGACCATTAATAGGCTAGTCAAGGAGCACCTAAATCAGTCATACTGATTTATCTAGCTGACATGGGTGCTCAAATAGTCAAGTGATCCGATCAAAACATAATTTCACCAAGAGGCTAGATAAGTTCGATCAGTGGGAGGGTCTGCCAAAGCTTGCCTTAGATACCATAAAAAATGGCCAGGTAAGCGGGCTGCCAATCAAAGACCATCGGTCTGGCTTACCTTAGACACCAACTGATTTAATTAGTTTCAATTAGATCAACCTAATAGTTCATGCTAGACCTCGTAACCAAGAATCAAGTTCATCTTGGGTCTCGTTAAAGACATGGACTTGACCAACTACAACTATTATAATTGATTTAGAGAATCCTTGACCTAATCTAAGACAATAATTAATTAGATTTAGTCAATTCTCTAATTAAGTCAATTCTTTAATCTAACCCTAGGTCTAACCCAATTAATGGACCTAATCCCCACTAACCCATTTAACCCAATGTGTTATGATTCGTATCTTAGGATCTTTAATTTACAATCCTAGATCCTCATCAAACAACTTCTTAATTCTTAATTATGTTTTGGACTGAGGGGTGGGGTTTGGCTTTTCGAAAATAATTTTTATGTTTGTAAAGATTTTTACAACATGGTTCTATCAACCAAGTTGCATGTTTGATTCATAATCAAAATGCAAGTAACATAACATGAATCTACTTTGGATCCAATCTAAATAGGTTCATGTAATTGAAACAGTTTCAACACCAATCAATCATAAATCAACTTAGATCAAATCTAACATATTTATGATGATTAAAATTAGATTAAAATACTTTTAATTAGATCATAAAATTTTTTAGATCTAATCTAAAATTTTATGATCAATGTTTTAGATCAGCATGTACTAGGACAACCTTTCACTATAAGAGATAAACCTTACAGCAGTCCTTGTAATCTAAAAACTTTATTTTTAGATCTAAAACTATTTTAAATCTATTAAATTATAAATAAAATTAAATTAAATTTAATAAATTTATGATTAGGAATAGATCATCATGAACTAGGATAATCTTTTCACTATAAGGGGTAAACCTTACAGCAGGACAATCTTATAGCAGTTCATGAGATCTGAATTTTTAATTTTAGATTTAATAATTAGATTATAAATTAGATCTAATCTAATAAATAATCTAAACAAGCTCAAGAAAATCATGTAATAAGAACCTGGCTCTGATACCAATTGAAGGAATCGGATCTAGGATTTCATGGGTAGATCTTGAAATATTTTCAAGATCAGACAGCGAAAGACTTAAATAAATAAAATATTTATTTAAATAAATATGAAAATATTTTAGATCTAAGATTTATTACACGATCAAGATATAATATTAAATTAAAAATTAAAAATATAAAGAAAAGATTAACTTGTTGATCTTATCAACATGTTACAATACCACATCTAATGAAGCTATGAAACCAATAGATCAGATCTATTACCTGTGCAAGTTAGACATTCTAACTTTCTAATCTAGGCTTGAGAATGAAGTTGTGAGCCGCATACGTGTCCGACCGCTAGGAGTCATCCACACGAGTGCACGAGTATGATCAAAAATTCTAATGTAGAAAATCAGCATAGTATGCTAGTACTTTGCTGATCGCTCTTCGATGGTCTATCAGATGCTTTCTTCTTCTAGATTTGGATTCTTTCAAAGTGGAGAAGGTGGAGAAGAGGTTTTAGATCTGAGACTCTAAAAAAACCCAAGGAAGAAGGAAGAAAGATGATGAACACAGCAACCCTGGAAGAAGACCCTCTTCTTCTTCTATTTGCTCTCACCTAGACATCTAGTTTGGTGTCTATGGAACCCCAATGCCCAAAGTCTTTCTCTCTCTAATTTTTGCACACCTCAAAGCTCTCTCAAAGGTCTATATTTTACAAATATTTTAGCTAAGAATTCATCCTAAATAAAAAGATATGCAGAGTCCAAGTTTGGTCAAAAACTCAGACAAGAAAAGGACATAATATGGCAAGTTGTTGGGGTGCCCAACTCTTGAGCGCCCCCACCTTATTTCCTACCATGGACCAGCAATAGGGGCAGATAAAAACTTTTTCTTTTGCCATGGAATTCAGAGAAAATAAAAAAGGTGTGGGCGGCACAATTAGAAGGAGGTGTTTTAGTTTATAAGGATTCTATCTCATAGAATCCTAAAATAAAACTTACTTCTCGTTTTGAATTGGTCAACTACCAAATTACCATATGAGAAAATGAGGGAGAGAGGAAGCATGCATGAAGATTAGGGGAAAGAGTATTTCCATGAAAAATTCCTAAAAAATAGGCATGGGGGGTGTGGAGGGCTAAGGTGGCGCAAGGTGGAATCCTAGTCTCACTAGGATTCCATCTATAACTTGGTCAAACATGGTTTCTCAAATCAAATTAAATCAAAACCAAGTCAACTAAATAAAATAAGGTTCTAACCTAATTAAGAACTTAATTAAATTATATTAAATTATATTTAATTCTAATTTAATTTTTTAATCAAATTAGAAAATTGGGTTGACCGGAGTCCTAGTTGAACTAGGACTAGTTCTTCCCTGCACTTAGCTTATTCAATAAGCCAATTAGACTTGATCCAATCAAGTCCAAACTAAATCTAATCAAATCATATTTAATTAGACTTCATCTCAACCCTTTGGCTTCATCAAATTAAGCGAATTAGCAATCGAATTGCTAATCGATCCTCTTGCAATGCTTGCACTAGGTTAAACATCAATTGTATTGATTGTTTAACCTTAGAATGATTCTTAATCATTAATCAATCATCTGATCAAATCATGAGCTCTAATATGTGTGACCTCATAGGTTGAAATCTAAGCTGGTAGCATAGGAACATATTTCTGTACTAATCGAAGTGACTATCTAGCAATGGTACCAATGGCTAGATTGGTCGAATGTGTAGAACATCATCCTTAGAACCCATGCAGATATAGTTTTCATATAATTCATCCCCTTGACCAAAATACTCATAAAATACCTCAGAGTTCAACTATCAACTCTGATCAGGTTGTTCACATTGTATTTCAAAATATCAAATCCGTCTAATGGATTATCCTGGCCAAGATTTTGCTATATTGAAATACAGTGATACTGAAGGGAAATCCTGATTTCCCGGTCCAGGTTCGTCCAGATCTGATTAGATCAAGAGATATATTTCAAAATTTTTTCTCTTGATCTCAATCAGATCTTGATATGTTTCAGATCTGATTCTTATTATTTTAATAAATAAAATAAAATAAGATAAATTAAATCAAATTTAATTTACCTGATTTGGGTAATCCTATTACCCTGTAGATGATCCTGATTGTTTAGCCGGAAGGTTCTGGATCTTAGCCACGCAAGCGCCTGGCCTCTATCGGTATCCACTCGGGTTGGATCTGGAGAATCCTCTTCTTCTCTATCACACCTCCAAAAATCAGATCTGGATCTGATCTGGAGGATCTTCAAAACTCCTTTTGAAGATCTGCAGTCGTCCTTTTGCAGCAGCGCAGCCTTCTTGCTTTTGATCGCCTTTCTTTTGATCTGAATCGCACCAAACTAAGTCCAAAACACTTTTGGGACGTGGAGAGCAAGGGGAGAAGAGAGTATGGCATGGAGAAGGAGGGGAGAGGCAGCCTTGGACGTGGGAAATCTCTTTCAATAAGACTTTGACTTCACTTAGGATTAGGGTTGGGCGCAGGGTCTTATTTATAGACCTCTTGTGATCCAACTCCTCTTCCTCTCAACCAATCACAACCCTTTGTGAAATCAGATCTAAATCTGATTGGTTGAAAAAGAGACCCCTGGATTCCTCCTTAGAGGGCGCCTAAGACCAGTCAAACTGGATTCTTAGTAGAACTCTAATTGGAATCCTAAAGGGAGGTGGAGTCCTTGTCCAACAAGGACTCCTAGGCGCCTCCTACTTGGGCTCACGCCACCCTTGGCGTGCGCCCTTCTCCTTGCCAGGTTCTGGCAAGGGGGACAAGCCCCCACCAGCTCTCCAATAGGTGCATGACACATGTGGTCAAAAGTCAAAGGGTGAATGGTCAACGTTTGACCAGTCAAAGGTAGACTTTTGACCAAAGTCAAAGAACAAGAAATGGCAGGTGACCAAAAATGGCAGGTAATGTCTTACAAATTAAGACAACCTTATTCTGACTTGGACAACCTCCAGTCAGACCATAGTGAAGGCCTCTGATTGAGCACAAACTCCATTTGGCTCAGTCAGGACAACTTATTTATGATAGTAAAAGAAGAACGTTAGGTTCAATCGTAGTGCTAGCACGATTTCCTTGAACCTAATTGAATCTTCATTCAAGATCAATTGAACTAGATTCAGTTCAATTGATGATCATCCAGATCCAAACCCTTATTTGTGTGACCCAAGTTAGGTTTCAGTTCTGTATGGTAATGGGATATGTCATGATCTCTATCATCGACATCATCGAAACTCCTTTCGATGGATCAGAACTCTTCTGATTTCGAACAAGCTAGAATGATCGATCATCTAAATCATTCTAATTGCTTCCCAAAATCCACCAGTGACACCTAGCAGTATATGGTGGCAACCCATCAAAACTGAAAATGCGAACCTCTTGGTGCAGCTACCTGTGTGATTAAGTTCTTCTATCTTGAGCCCCGATCAGATTAGGGTTAAGGTGAACTCATCAAATCCTAATTTCTATCATATGATTTAATCATTCGATTTAAGTCCGATGTGAAAATCTTAATAGAAACTCTTTCTATTATTTCACTCTACCATGGCCATAAGCTTATGGACTTGATTCTCATGATCATCATAGGGCTGCTCCTCATCCACCGAGGTAGATAGATTCCCATCTTGGTGCAATCCAATTCCTACAATGAACATGCTATAGCCAACATACACCTCAGGATTTCGAATGGCTAGGAGACCGAGTCATGGTGTAGTCAAACTATAACACCCTCAAGGTGAACTACCGATGCACCTCAGGTCAAAGAACCAGACACACTACTATAGCTTTAAGTCAGTCATCGACGAGAAGGTAGACTTCCTTATGACTGCTCGAGGTGGTCACGCTCAATGCCCTCGTTCTCTAACGAATATCTGTACTCTCACTCTGGTATCTCTACACTGTAGATTCAAGACTCATCTACTATAAGAAAGCGATTGTATACCAACCTTTTGGATCAATCACCATCCTCATGATGATCTTACGGTCGGAAGCATTTTATGAGTTAATAACGAAAATTCATGTCTTAAATTTTCAACTCTTAAAAATATGAATTATCATTACCATTAACTCAAGGGATGTATCACAGATAGTAAATATACATTTATGATAGAAAAATAATCTATTTTATTATTTATAGTCAAAATTATAATTTTGCTCTTAGAAGTGTATTACAAGTGTTAGCCAATTCTGCCTTCTAGTGCACACATATCTAACACTTGTGACATTCTCTATGGGCAGCAAACCACCGATCCTCCACTTGGATCTATGATGGGGTGCCTCCCTCCTTGGGCTTGAAGGAGACGCCCCGCTTCTCTAGGGCTTCTTCAAAAATTCTAGGGCAGCAACTCAAGAGAGAAGAGAAGAAGAGAGATGAGGAAGAAAAGGTTTGTATTCTATAGCATACACAACATTATGAAATCCTAATACAACCTATGTATTTGTACATAGCCATTAGGCCCGACCAAAAAACTTCCCAGCTAATCCAAGACATGAAAGCACTCATTGAGCCCATGACCCATATCCCCCATGCTCTTATCCTCTGGATCTAGACCCGACCCATAAATGAATTAGGCCCCTTAAGACCTCTCAAACTAGGCCTTAAGACCCCTAGGATCAATCCAGACCCTAACCCAAATAGACCTTTACGTAACTCTGCCCGCGCACTGAGCCAGCTTAGTCTCAGCATTGAGCCAGCTAAGTTCCAATGGGTCGGCTCAGTTTGAAATTGAGTCGGTCTAGTCCTATACCATGCCAACAGTCCCGAACATGTAGTTCTCTATTTTGCCTATGCACTAAGACTTAGCCGATCCAGTTTTGGACTGAGCTGGCTAACCTACAAAATTTTTTTTTTCTGCAATCTTGATTCTCCGACTTTGGTTCTTTGCTTCACCTTATGTCCCAGATCTTTGAAGCGCCAACCAAGCTCCTGGAATCTCCAAAGCTAACATCTTGACTCCTCCTGTGGCCTTCCAAGGCTTGGGAGCACCACCAATCCTCATAAGTTCAGTTTGCAGTCAGCACAGCCCACACGGTAGCCCCACTGGATCTAGTTCACATGGATGTGTGGAGACCAACTCTGGTTTCAGTCAAAAATGGAGTAAGATACTTCCTGACCCTGATAGATGATTTCTCAAAAAAAGTTTGGATCTACTTTATGAGGGAGAAATAAGAAGTCTTCACCAAATTCAAAGTTTGAAAGGCCGAGGTAGAGAAGGAACAGGGCAGAAGTGTGAAGTGTTTGCGATCTAACAACAGTGGAGAGTTCACTAGCAAGGAGTTTCAAATTTTTTGTGAGGAGTATGGCATCAAGAAATACTTCTCGATGAAGGAGATTTCTCAGCAAAATGGGGTGGCTGAGAGAATGAAGAGGATCCTTACAGAGAAAGCAAGATGTATGAGACTGCATGCAGGGCTTCCTAAGGTATTCTAGGTAGATTCAGTGGATGCAGCCTACTATCTAGTGAATCGGTCACCTTACATTAGGTTAGATGGAGGAATTCTAGAGGAGAAGTGGTCTAGGAGTATAAACCTAAACCATCTAAGGATGTTTGGGTGCACGGCATTTGTGCACATTGGTGCTGATGAGTGGAGCAAATTGGATGCTAAGGCAAAGAAGATGGTATTTTTGGGATATCCACAAGGCGTTATGGGTTACCAGCTGTGGGATCCCTTAGAGAAAAAGGTCATCATCAGTAGGGATATGGCCTTTGATGAAAACTCAATTCTACATAGGTGAGATGGCATGGAAGGATAGCAGGAGTAGCAAATGGTCCAGCAAGGCAGCGCTAGACAACTAATCTCTTGTTCTATTTTGCTACTTGCAGGTGCACCGAGAGGACTTGAGTTTCAAGTGGAGGATTCTTCAAAAGAATCTCCATAAATGGAGAGGACTAAAATAGGGGTTAGAAGCCAGAAAGACCAGCGAGAGCATGCTGGATCAAGGACCGACATCGGTATTGCACTGCACAAACCAAAGAGGAACATGCGATAGCCAGATCGATATGGCTTTGGAGATTCAATGTCATACACCCTGGTGATAGCAAATGGAGACCCCTACACCTATGAGGAGGCTGTAGAGAGCCAAGATAGAGATAGATGGGTTCAAGCTATGGTTGAGAAAATGCACTCTTCAAAAGAATCAGACGTGACGTTTAACGCAATTGCCACATGGGAAGAAACCCATTAAATGCAAATAGATTTTTCAATGCAAAGGGGGGCCTTTAGAGCAGGGAGGTATCAGGTATAAAGCAAGCTTGGTGGCCAAAAGATACTCTTAGAAGGAAGGCATCGACTTCAGTAAAATTTTCTCTCTGATCATCAGGCATACATCTATCAAGATACTGCTGAGCATCATTGTAGCTCAACATGCAATAGCCACCAAGGTTCATAGAGCCTAGAATAGAAGAGAAGGTATGTTTGTTATAGAAGTTGCTGTATGGGCTGAAGCAATCGTCGAGGTAGTGGTACAAGCACTTCGATACCTTCGTGAGGAGGATCGACCTTTCTAGGTGTGAATTAGATCCTTGTGTGTATGTTCAATCTCTGGAGGATGGGTTTAGGATGTTCTTACTCTTATACATAGATGATATGCTTACTAGATATGTGTGTCCTAGAATCTAGAATTGACTAACACTTGTAATACACTTCTAGGGGCAGAATTATAATTTGGACTATAAATAATAAAATGGATTATTTTATATCATAAATGTATATTTAGTGTCTATGATACATCCCTTGAGTTAATGGTAATGATAATTCATATTTTTAAGAGTTGAAAATTTAAGACATGAATTTTTGTTATTAACTCATAAAATGCTCCCGACCGTAGGATCATCATGAAGATAGTGATTGATCCAGAAGGTTGGTGTACAATCATTTATTTATAGTAGATGAGTCTTAAGTCTATGGTGTAGAGACACCAGAGCAAGAGTATAGGTACTCGTTAGAGAATGAGGGCACTGAGCGTGACCACCTCAAGCAGTCATAAGAAAGTCTACCTTCTCATCGATGACTGACTCGAAGTTGCAATGGTGTGTCTGGTTCTTTGACCTGAGGTGATGGGTAGTTCACCTTGAGGGTGCTATAGTTTGACTACACCATGATCCAATCTCCTAGCCATTTGGAACCTTGAGGTGTATGTTGGCTATAGCATGTTCATTGTAGGAATTTGATTGCACCAAGAAAGAATCTATCTACCTCGGTGGGTGAGGAGCAGCCCTATGAGAATCATGAGAATCAAGTCCATAAGCCCATGGCTATGGCAGAGTGAAATAATAGAAAGAATTTTTATTAAGATTTTCACATCGAACTTGAATCGAATGGTTAAATCATATAATAGAAATTAGGGTTTGACAAGTTCACCTTAACCCTAATCTAATCGGAGCTCAAGATAGAAGAACTTAATCACACAGGTAGCTGCACCGAGAGATTCATTTTCAGTTTTGATTGGTTGCCATACACTGCTTGTGTGGAAATTTTGATGTACACCATGATGTGTTGTAGGCTGGACATAGCCCATGCAATGAGTCAGGTGAGCGAATTCATGGCGTAACCTAGCAAGGAGCACTAGCGACCACTGAAGAACATCTTCAAATATTTGGCAAGTACAGTTGGAGTAGGTATCACCTATGGACTGCTGGGAGATGTCGAGGGTTTCTCCAACATGTCTAAGAAGGCTCTATGGCTGATAGAAAGGTTTGTGGATGTAGATTTTGGTGGAGATGTGGACACTCAGCGTTCAATGATAGGCTTCATGTTTTGCTTGAACGGAGGTCTCATTTTATGGAGATCATGCTTACAGTCCATCATGGCTTGGATCAAAATCGAGCTAGCTCTCTCAAACAAATAAAGAATGTGTATTTGGAAATCTATGGCTTGACAGGCAATCAAGCCGGCTCGAGTGTTCGTGGAGCCAGCTCAAATAGGCAGATAGATGAGCATGGGTTTCTTTGTTTGATCTTGGATTGGATCTAATCCAAGAGATCTTAAGGCCTGAGTTGAGAGGTCTTAAGATGGCTAACTTATGTATAGGGCTGGATCTTTAGTCCTAGGGATGAGAGCATACAAGACATGGGCTTGGGTGAGTGCTTTCTTATATGAGTTAGCTTAGGAGAGTTTTTTAGGACTGAGTCATGTTGACTCAGGGCATTTATATATACTTTATATATGTAATATTTTTTTGAAAAGAAGAGAATAGAAATCCCTTTTCTCTCTGAAACCCTATTCCTCTCTCTCTAGATTTGTCACTCATCTCTTGGTGTCTGTTCATCAGGGCTGCCGCCTCCTTCTGGTTAGAAGTTTTTGGTTGCTGATCTAGATCTTCTAATCTCAAGTGAATTGATCATTACAAGGGTGATGGGGAACCCATGGCGAGGGTTCTCTGCTCTGGGAAGCACCTCACAGTGGTGGAGCAGGCTCCGACGAAGGAGGCCGACGAGATGGCATAGGTGATGGGGTCCGGTGGCTGCGGGTGCCACGATGGCATTGGATCCAGTGGTGGTGACTCGCATGTGGTGTAGAGCTAGCCAGAGACCATGGATCCGGTGATGGAGCGCCGATCCGATGGTGGCCGCACCTAGATCTAGTGGTGGCACATGGATATGAGCCGACGAGATGGCACAGGGCACCCACTTCCTCAAAATGCATCGATCCGATGCGGTGGAGCATGGATTTGGTGATGGCATGTTGATCTAACAGTGGCAGGCCTGGATCCGATGATGGTGGGCCATGAACAGCAGTAGTGATGTGCCAAAGTGGAGATCCAGTGGTGGCAATGCTCAAATCCGACAATCGCATGGGCAAACACTGTCAATGGTGATCCATGGCAGTAGGCCCTATTTTTTGGGTTGGCTAGAATGAAGAGGATGAAGCTATGGTGGTGGTGCTCAGATCCTGTGGTGGCATGTAGGCACAGATCGATCGATCGGTGGTCATGGCAACATGCGATCGGGTGTCCGATTCTGGTTTTGGATGGGAGGAGGAAGAAGGAGCCAAAGGAAGGAAAAGCCTGGAAGGTTCCAAGAAAAAAAAAAAAGAAGTTTTTTTATTTTTGATTTTCTCCTATTGTTCGTGGTTGTTCTCCTCATTGTGGCTTCGCATGGTGTTAAAAAAAAAATTGCAAAGGTTGAGGTGCTGATGATTTTATTTGGCATGTCAAAGGAGAGATCACTCAAGCGCTCGGGTCAAGATGGAGCTGAAGAAGCAAGTATTCATTCTGATGGATGGTTGGGAATGAAGTTGGGGTGTAGTCAGTGGTGCGACTGGTTAGAGCCTTGGAGGTGATGGAGATGGATGATCTATGAAGGTCCAATAGGTTAGGACTGGGCGGCTGTAGAGCAGCATAGAGATGAGTCAAGGAGTGCTGGAGTACTGCAGTAGCACTATCCTGAAGGTACAAGGACTGAGAGAGGCTTGATGGTGCAGCAGCCAAGAGAGGTATCTCAGTAGAGAGTGTCAGGAGCATCTCAGGGAGACTGGGAGTAGGTCTGAGGGAGAGCCAGGGGGTCTTAAGGAGCGTCAGGGGCATCTAGCAATCGAAAGTATCCTGGATCAGCTTTCTTCTACCGAAGTACTAGGAAGAGTCACAGTTCAAGTGGAGAATGGTTTATGTACAGCAAGAGAGGAAGGGAGTCTCAGGATCCTTGGGATGAGATAGATGGGTTTGAGCCCAAGACAAGGTTTGAGCTATAGTTCCTCTGGGTGCAACTAATACAATGGCTGGTGCAGGGGTAGGAAAGAGGAAGTGCTAGGATGAAATTCTCTATGATTCAATCATTGGATTCAGAGGAGTTGGATGAGATCCCGTATGTTTCGGAGGTTCCCGTAGGTTGCGGACGTATTCAAGATAGCTTCGAGGGATCCATGGAGTGCAGAGGGTCCGAAGGAGCAATGGTGTACAAGGTGCAGCAGCAAGCCCAGCAGTGCAGCATTGGGTGGTTGGCCTCGAGTGACTTGATGATAGAGTCAGGATCTTTTGCAATATCAGATGGACTTTAGGTATAGGTGGAGCTCTAGAGTGGTGGCTTTATAGGTGGAGAGAAAATTTGGCATGAGTTCAAAGCAAAAGAGTGCAGGAAGATTGATATCCTAGCATCAGCACTAGTGATGCATAGTTCTAGATGGAGTGGCATGTGCAGACAGACAGGCATAGCTCTGAGATCATGTTAGGTGGTACAGCATGTGCAAGCACAAGAATGTTGTAGGTTCTCTAGGAAAGTCCAGAAAAAGTAATGCAGTTGCCAAGCAGAAGAGATCCTACAATTTTAAGGTGGTGTGAAGGAGCAAGCCAGGTCTTCAGCTATGAAGGCGGTCATTCCAAAGGTCTCCAAGGGTGCACAACAATTGAAGAGGATTAGTGGAAGCATTAGAGTTTGCATAAGAAGCTATCTAGGTGCACTACGGAGCATAGGTTGGTGTTGCAGCCATAAGGTTAGAGCAAGAGGACATCGGTTCGAGGCCAAGGAGTATGGTGGAGCACGAGTCTCAAAGACTGTGGAGCATAGGTCGGTATTGCAGCTAAGAAGGTGAGGTGGCTTCAATGGGATGGTGTCAGCTTTGGAGGCAGTAGGATGGTGCAGACGGTTCATGCAGGATTTGCTAAGGCTTGGGACAGCAAGGTGGAGATTGTTAGAATTAGTGATACTTCCAAGCCTTGGGAGTTCACTGGAGGAGTCAAGGTGTTGGCTCCAGGAGACTAGAATAGGTGTGGTTCTAGGGCTAGGATCGGGTTTATGTTCTAGAATGGAGGTTCAACCCTCCATGGTCATGAGGCCCTGGTTTGTGGGTCTCATGGGGGCTACTCAGAGTTTAGACTAGGTTTGGATCTATGAGGTTGAGTGCATGATCGGACCATGGGTGCACATGAGTTTGGGCAAGTCCATTTGGACCGGGTTAGCTTAGAAAAATTTTTATGGGTTAGGGTTTTGGTCCATGCACAGGTATATATATACATGTATATTGTAAACCCTAGTAGAGAAGAGAAAGAGAATCAATAGAACCATTTTCTCCCATATCTCTTCCTCTCTCTGATTTCTTCACACGCCAAGGTGCCCTAGGGGGCGCACCTCTAAGCTTGGAGGAAGGAGGTGCACCCCAATCTTCCTTCAGCCTCAACAACGTCAAGGGATCCTTGCACAACAGAGTAGTCGTATGATGATCATGAGATCAAGTCCTAAAGTCCATGGCCTTGGTAGTGTGAAATAATAAAAAAAAGTTTCTATTAGGATTTTACATCAGACTTAAATCGAATGATTCATTCATATGATAGGAGTTGGGTCTGACAAGTTTACCTTGACTTAGATCCTGTCAAGGCACATGATAGAAGAACCCAATCACATAATTGGATACATCGAGAGAATCATATTCAGTTCTAATAGGTTGCTACCATATACTACTAGGTGTCACTAGTGAACTTTGGAACCAATTAGAATTATCTTGATGATCGATGATTTTAACTGGATGAATC
Organism: Cocos nucifera; assembly: GCA_006176705.1. Classification (NCBI taxonomy): domain Eukaryota; kingdom Viridiplantae; phylum Streptophyta; class Magnoliopsida; order Arecales; family Arecaceae; genus Cocos; species Cocos nucifera. The sequence continues at coordinate 102,532 of QRFJ01004344.1, read as the reverse complement.
AGAAAGAGTTCTAGTCCATCGAAAGATGTTTTAATGATGGAGATCATGACATGACCCATTACCATATAGAATTGAACCTAACAAGTGTTAGATCCTAGTACCTCTCTCATACCAATTATTAGAGAGAAGAAGAATAAAGTAGATGGCTGGCACCTAAGGCTTAAAGTCGGAACCAAAGAGAGAAGAGTAGAGAATTTTAGGGAGAAAAGCTCTATTGTATTCTACTCTATTGTAAAGATACAATGCCTGAGTTTATATACCCTAGGATTTCTGCTATACCATATGAACCTTAATAAACCCAAACTCCAGCTGAAAAACTCTACTAGGCTAATCCAATACATGAAAGCACTCACCAAGCCCATGTACATATGTCTCACATGCTCTCATCATCTGGATCTAAACCTAACCCATACATGAGTTAGCCCTCTTAAGACTTTATTGGTCTAGGCCTTAAGACCCCTTAGATTAATCTCAATCCAAGATCAAATAGAAAATCCTGTCCAGTTTTGTTCGCCACTATCGAGCCATCTCTATTAGGAGCTAAGCTGGCTCATGCTGCATCTCGTCCGAATCCTATCATCTATCTGCTTAAGATAGCCGGCTTGACTATGCCCTAAACTGGCTCGATCTCAGTCTGAGCCAGCTCGACTATGTATCCAAGCTGGCTCGCCAATGTGTCAACCCCTATCTTGGTTGATTCTTTTCCTTGGCTTCGGTCCTTTGCTGCATCTTGTGTCCCAGGTTTCTAGAGCACCTACCAAGCCCTCTCAAGATCCTCACACCTGAACCTCGAGTTCGTGCAGGGCTATATACCGCCTTCATCTAGGATAACTCCTGTCCTAGCCCTAGGACTCACACCCATCCTAGTCTCTCGAAGCCAACACCCTGGCTCCTCCTGTGGCCTCCCAAGACTTGAGAGCACCACATCAAATCCTATAATCTCCACCTTGGTGCACCCAAGCTTTGGCACACCTGGCAATGTTTTCCTACACGAACCTGCTATCGATGCAAACCCTGATAGCTACTTGTACACACCTTGCCACCACCATTCTTCTTCAGCTGCTGAGCTCCCTTTGAGGCCTTTGGGATGACCACCTCCATCGCTGAAGATCTTGGCTTGCTTCTATGCACCACCCTTAGAGCTGTAAGCATCCTTTTGCTTGGCAGTCGCATCAACTATCCTAGACTTTTCTGGAGAATTTGTAGTAATCCTATGCCGGCTCCTGCTGCATACCTTGACATGGTCTCTTCAGAACTTCACCTATCCTCCCGTACATGCTGCTCCATCTGAAACTATGCATCTCCAATATTGGTATTAGGATATTGGTCCTCCTACACTCCTTCGCTCTGAACTCGTGTCACATCTCTCTCCATCTATGAAGCCATCTCTATCTGGTGCTCCACCTAAAACCAAAGTCCCTTTGATGTCGCAGAAGCTGACTCTATAATCAAGTCCCCTGAGGACAACCACTCAATGCTGTACTGTTGAGCCTGCCGTTGTGCCTCAGACACCATCGCTATCCCTTCGGACCATCCACACTCTACAAACCTATCCAAAACTATCTTAGATATATCGCACCCTACGGGCTCCTTCAAGACCAGCAAGAGCTCATCTGACTCTTCACTTGAAGTGACTGAACCGATGGAATCCAAGTTTTCTCCTTTCTTGCACTTCTTCCAAAACAGACATTCTCGCTTAAAGTATCCTCCTTTACCACACTTGAAGCATCTCTTGGATTCCTTGCTGCGCTTCACTGACCCTTCTTCTTTCCTTGCCTGGGCCTCTCTGAAACTACAAGACCCTCCTGAAAGACCCCCCTCTTCGTCATCTATTTCCACTACTCGTTGGACCTTAGCACTGATACGATCTCCTCGTACACTAGTGTCTCCTTTCCATACAGCAGTGTAGTTACCAATGGATCGAAGCTTTCGGATAGCAAACATAGTAGCAATAAACTTTTATCCTCCTCTTCGAGATCCATCCTAATGTTGAGCAAATCCATGTTCATCCGATCGAACCACTGAATATGCCTTGCAACATCCTCACCCTCTTACATTCGAAGGTTGTATAATTGCTTTTTCAGCATCAACTTGTTGCACATGTTCTTCCACATGTACAATTGGCATGACCTCGACTACAAACCCTTAGATGTCTTCTCCTCCAACATACCATATAGCACCTCATCTATCAGACAAGCCCTAATTATGGTACATGCTCTTTTTTCTAAGGACACCACTCCTTGTCTATCATCTCCTCTGGCCTATCTTTCAAGATCAAATTCAGTCTCATCTAAACTTGCAAATCCTCCATCCTAACCTTCCACATTGTGAAACTTTTCTTTCCATCATCACAGTGCAATGCAATGGCATTTGATGACATCCCGCCCAACTCTGTAATGAATTTCTTGAACCAGAAGGCTTTCTTAGCAGCTTCAGAGGTAGCGATGTATTCAACTTCTATGGTCAAATATGCAATGATTGATTATTTGAAACTTTTTCAGCTAACTGATCCACCATTATATAGAAAAATACACCCCGATGTAGACCTTTTATTATCGACATTAGACATGAAGTCTGAATCAGTGGATCTTACCACTTTTAGCTCCAAAACTTCTCCAAAAATCAAGAACAAATCCTTAGTTCTTCTCAAGTATTTAAGGATGTTCTTTATAACTATCTAGTGCTCCTCATCTAGATTTGACTGATACCTGCTCATGACACCCATGGTAAGAGCTATATCAGGTTGGATACACAGCATGGCATACATGAGACTCCCTATAGCCGAAGCATAAGGGATCTTGCTCAAATGTTGGATTTCTTTAGGTGTGTCAGGACGCATCTTTTTTGAAAGATAAATGCCATGCCTAAGAGGTAGGAGACCTCTCTTGGAGTTTTTTATGCCGAACCACTTTAGCACCTCCTCTATGTACATTTGTTGTGAGAGTCCTATCATTCTCTTAGATCTATCCCTATAGACCTTAATACCAAGAATGTAGGAAGCTTCTCCTAAGTCTTTCATAAAAAATTCTTTTGACAACCGAACTTTGACCGATGTTAGCATGGAAATATCATTCCCAATCAGGAGGATGTCATCTACGTACAATACGAGAAATGTGATAGTGCTTCTACTAATCTTTTTGTACACACATGGCTCCTCCTCATTTTTGATGAAATCAAAAGATTTGATCACAACATTAAAGTGAGTATTCCAATTCTACGATACTTGCTTAAGTCCATAAATTGATCTTTATAGCTTGCAGACTTTATGATCACTATCACCAGATGTGAAACCCATAGACTGCTCCATATAGATATCTTCTTCTAGATACCCATTTAAGAAGGCAGTTTTTATATCCATCTACCAGATCTCAAAATCATAATAGGCTACAATTGCAAATAAGGTACGAATGGATTTTAGCATAGCCACTGGCGAAAAAATCTCTTGATAGTCAATGCCTTTGCGTTGACTGTAACCTTTTGCCACCAGCCTCGCCTTATATGTCTCTACCTTACCATCTGATCTAATTTTTTTTTTATAGATCTATTTACATCCAATAGGTACAATACCTTCAGGTGAATCTACTAAGGGACCATACTTGGTTGGAATGCATGGAGTCAATTTCTGACTTCATTGCTTCCATCTATTTCTCAGAGTCTACATTTAACATCGCTTCATCATAGGTTTTGGGATCATTTCTAATGTTTCTATATCCCATAAGAAATATTTCCTTTAGATCCTCCATAAGTATACCTAAGTATCTTTTCGAAGGATGGGAGACCCTATTTAATCTACAAGGTGGAGGTGGTATTAAATTTACTGGTTCATTATTGGGTTCAGGTTCTTGAACTCAACACTCTTCAGAGACATTCTCTTCAAGCTCAATCTTCCTCCTACTATCTCTATCTTGGACAAACTCCCTTTCCAAGAAGATGGCCTAATGGCTCCCAATCACATTGTGATTCTTTGGAAGATAAAAATAGTATCCCATAGATTTCTTAGGATATCCTATAAAATGAGTCCTAAGTGACCTAACCTCTAACTTGTCCATCTATTGTCATTGGACATAAGCTGGACATTTCCAAATCTTAAGGTACCAAAGAGATGGTTTCTTACCATGCCATAACTCATATGGTGTGGCAGGAATAGATTTAGAGGGAACCCAATTTAATAGATGAATAGCAAAATGCAATGCATGTCCCTATAAAAAAAATTGAAAGATCTGTGAAGCTCATCATGGATCAGACCATATCTAATAGGATCCGATTCTTCTTTTTAGATATCTTATTGAGCTACGGCATCCCTGGAGGTGTCCATTATGAGACTATCCCTATTGCGCAAGGATGGCTACCCAAGAGAGGGGGGGGGTGAATTAGATTTCTAAAAATTTGGCCAATTTAAATTCTAATGCTAAATCAAATATGTGCTTCTAATTGAGAGAACCTGAGTGTTTTTGGTGAGCAAGCTTAGTAGCAAAATCAAAAAGCAACTAGATTATGCAAATTAGTAAAGCAAGAAAAGCAAAGACACAATCAAACACACAAGAATTTTATAGTGGTTTGGCGCAACCCCGAACCTACATCCACTCTCCAAGCTCTCATAGAGAATTCTACTATAATCTTAGATAATAGTGCATTTATTTTAACTCGGGATCACAAATAAATCTAGTTGGTTTTACCGGGCTTACCAACCACAATCCTACCTCGATAGTTTTCCAGGTTTACTATCAACCCACTTGATTTTAATCTAGGAGCACCAACCATAATCTATACACCATCTAATTACTGGCTTGGACTTGCCTACACCCCAAGTTTCTTTCTTCCAAAGAAACTTGTAAAGAAATAAAAATACAAGTATAAGAATTTAGCACAAAACAGAAAATAAAAGTTAGAACTCTTTGAAGCTTAAAGAAGTTGCTATTAGATTGCTCAAATGATACTTCAACTTCTCTTGAAAAATGCTTGAGAGGATGAGGATGAAGTTGGAGATGATTTTTCTTTAAAAGCTCTCAATTCTATGCACTAATTCCTCTTTTTTCTCTCTTTCCAATTGGTATTCAATAATCCTCACTCAATCTAATGATTTTTTCTTTTAAATCACTTAATCTTTTTTCTAAATATTTCTCTAGCCTTTTATACTCTTTGTGATGGCTTAAGGATTAGTTCTACCTATTGAAAGTCTTGAAATAGCTGTTGGAGTGGAAAAATGATCGTTTGAAAAAGCTATAGAAAATTAGCCATTATGATCATTGGGTCGGCTTAGTCTCTTAGTTCTTAAAAAATTGACTTTCTGTACTTTTTATCTTTTGCTTCTACTGAGACTAGGTCAGCTCTGGGTCAATCCAATTTGCGTGCCATACATACCAAAGACCATTTATGACCCTTTCTTCTCTAAATTTTTTTATAGGCTAGACTTATCCTTTTTATCCTAATTTAATCTTCATTTTGACCTCATGAAAGATGTATCCATTCTAAAATTTCTTTCCTAAAATCTTAAGTGATGAATCTTCATTTGGATGAGTGAAAATATTTAAAGTTTGTGAGTTCTTAAAATTTATAACTACACATTCTCACAAATATCATTAGTATTTTAATAATTTATACTCAAATACTTTTGTTATCATCAAAATCAAACTAGGGTCAACAATCTTTCCCTTTTTGATGATGACAAAACTTTGAGTATATGCATAAAAATATAATTTAATGTATTTCAATAAATTGGCTAGTATAAGTCATGAAGTAATAATATACATAAACATAAATGCGCACACACTTCATGAATGCTCCAATTAATGTTTCACATAATTTATATACTTATATCAAAATAATGTTTCAATCCAAATCAATGAGTATTAAGGTTTCAAGCATGAAATACATTGAGTTTCTTAAGTATTAATTCTTTAAGCATATACTCAATATATCTCTCTCCCTTTTTGACAACATCAAAAAGCTCATGGAAAAGAACAGAAAAAAAATCATCAAAATCAACATCAAGATATTAAATTGAGAGATATATCAAATTCATAAAGTCAAATCAAAAAAATCATCTCTCCTTTTGAATGAATAGTTCTTTTTTTTCAAAAATTAGCTTAAATTCAAATATTATAGACTCTCCCTCTTTTTAAATAAATTATGATCTTTTAATCAAATTTTTAAATATATACTTTTAAGCTTTAAGAGGAATAGAGTTTTTCAAAAGATTTGATCATGAAACTAATCATAATGTATACTTTAATATTCAATCTTTACTTTTTTTAAAAAATTTTAGTTAATTAAGCTCGAAAAAGGTATGTATCGGAGATGTATTGAGCAAAGAAAAATGAATAGTATCAAAGCAAAAGATAGTCATATTTTCAAATTCATTGCTTTGAGTGTAAATTATTTTAAAATAAATAATTCATAAAGATTTTGTAATGCACATAAAAAATTTAGGATCAAATTTGAATTTTCAAATGAGTTTCAAAATTGAGGTTAGAAATTCATTTTTGAGAAAGAATATGCAGAAAATTTAATTTAGCTCCAATCATTTGCCAAAAATGATTATGCAAATCAAGTTTAAAAGTTGGCACATAAAAATTTATATTTGAGATAAAGCAACTATTCTTTTGCCAAAAGATAAATTAATAAAATATAAGACATATTATAAGCTATCTAATCCCAAGTGAATAAAACTAAAGTTTTCTTTAAATATTTGGCTTTAAAAGTAAATGATAATTTTCTTAAAATATTTTGTATGATATCAACTTTAAAAAGTTTTAAGAAGAGCATTTCTCTAATTTATTTTTGTATATATCATTTAAAGCAAATCATAAAGAGAATTGTTTAATTTTTTAGAGAACATCTCTTTCTCTTATTAAGTAGTATCAATCAATTTGAAACATAAATATATTAATCTTATAATTTGTCTCAAGGTATAATATCAAGAACATAATCATGCAAACCAAATTATATGCAAGGATATTTTCTTCTTTTTGTCAAAGATAAAGTAATAGAATATAAGACGATAATGATTTATTTGATATCAATTGTTAAAGTTTTTGATCAAAAAAAGATGAATTAATTTAAATTTAGATCAAATTATCTTGATAAGTTAATTTGAATTAATATTAACAAATCATGCAAAATAAATCATAGAGAGATATTCTGTTTAAACTTAAATCTTTCTTTTGTTAAAAAATATAATTTAATCAAGTTTAGAAAGGTATGAAATTCTTAATTTATCTCAAAAAATATCATATAAGCTATGCAAAACTATATTTGAGATAAAAATATTCTTTTATTTTTGCTAAAAGATAAAGCATTGAAGTGTAAGATAATAATGTGCTGTTTGATAGCAATTATGAAAATTTTGATACCAAGAGTTTTAAAAAATAATAATTATCTTAATACTAATTATTTAAAAATTAAATTGAATAATTTTCTTAGAAGTTTTCATGATATTAATAGAACAAAAATTTAGATCAATTAATAATTTTCTTAAAAGTTTGATACCACTAAAGATTAAAGAAAATTATTTTTTTTTAGATTCATTACTTGAAAATAATATGAATAAAATATGAAAACACATTTCAAATTTAATTTGATACCAAGTGTGAGAGACATTCTTCAAGTTGGGGGACAAAATCAATTGAGGTTAAAATAAGAGGGATCTAGATATTGGCTCTATATTTTGATCTAACTATGGGATTTCAAATTCTTAAGGATAAACTTAAAATGCAATACAACTTAACACATTAAGCATTTTGAGTGGGAATGTCAAATTTAGTTTTACTTGTATGTTTTACAATCAAATGGATTTATAAATAATTAAACTTCTTTTAATTTAAGTTTCTCAATAGCAAAATTGATATGGAGAAGCTTAAGTATTATGCTGAATTTTAAAAAATGATTTCTATTCATATCATAACGTGATACTTAGAGAAGAGCATACTGAACTTTTAAAATATAAATATTCATCTCATTTCAAACATCAAAATCAATCATACTAAAATTATTTTAAGTAAATAAGCAATAGAATCAATCGATCAAACAGGCATTGATGGTATGATATAAAAAAAGTTTAGATTATACCAGGCATCATCATCCATCTATCCAAAGCATCCATTTTTAAGAATTGACTCTTTTCATGCCCTTGGATGCTCGGCATACCTGCAAAAATTATTTTTAATTTTTGGTACCCAAGCCATCTTGGGTCCATCAGGGTTAGAGCATATTATTTTTTTTAGAATCCAAATTTGTTTAACTAAAGTATGACCAATTTTTTTAATATTATATTCAAAAATTTTTCTACTTTGTTACATTTAAGACATGTAAATGAATTATTTTCAAATGAAGCTTTGCTAACTATATTTTTAATAAATTTTTATTTTCTTAAAGGATTATACCCAATTCCAGCTTTATTAAAAATAGCCTTTTGATTATCTAAAATTGCTTGAAGCTTTTGAGATCCAATTGTAAATTTTTTAAGCATGAACTTCAAGTTTTCAATCTCTTTTTTTAATTTTTTATTTTCATCCATAAGAGATTTCTTTTCTTCTAATAATTTTTCTTTCTCTTCAATGTAAAGTTTTGATATTTTGAATTCCTCTTTCAACTTAATATTTTCTTCAACTAAAGATTTTTTAGATTTAAAAAGTATATTCTTTTCTTTAGCCAAAGAATTTATTTCTTTCAAAAAATCTTCTTTTTCATTCAAAAGATTATTTTTTTCATCATCTAAAAGAAGATTTGATCTTTTAAGCTCTTTATTTTTTAGCCTTAAATTTTTGTATTCATTCATTAAATTGTTAAGTGCTTCATATAATTCATCAAATATAAATTGGAAAGAGTTCTCTAAATTTACCTCATCTTCATTGGTCATGAGGCAAAGATTTGTAGCACTTTCTTTCTCCTTTTCATTCTTATTTTTTAACTTTGCTCCCCCTTAATTAATGCTTTCTTTTTCTTTTGTTTCCTCTTCTTCTTTTTCATTTCATCCTCATGAGCCATGAGGCATAGGTTGGGATGAGCTTCCATAACTTTTTGGGAGCTTGGTTCTTCTTCTTGATTTGCTCTCCCATACATATTTTGCTGAAATACATGAAGAAATTGCATTAAATACATTTAAGTTTAAGGAGCAATAAAGAATGATCAAGGCCTTAGCATTTAGATAAATTGATTCTCTATCACTAAATGATGTGTTTTGTGTGTGAGGGCCATTGGCAATAATCTTCTATAGATTATAGTCACGTGCTTGAATGGAGATTTTTATCCTAGCTTTTTAATAAGTATAATTTGAATCATCAAACAATGAGGGTTGATCAATGGAATAGCCTTCATTAAATAAAGAATCCATTTAGTTCGCTTAGATCTTTAGCTCTTGACGGTTAGGTCAACAACTAATAACAGAGCACCTGCTCTAATACCACTTGTTGCTCAAGGATGGCTATCTAAGAGAGGAGATGAATTGGATTTCTAAAATTGGGCCAATTTAAACTCTAATGCTAAATCAAATATGTACTTCTAATTCAGAGAACTTGAATGTTTGTGGTGAGTAAGCTAAGTGTAGCAGCAAAATTAAAAAGTAACTAGATTATGCAAATTAGTAAAGCAAGAAAAGCAAAGGCACAATCAAACACACAAGAATGTTATAGTGGTTCGGTGCAACCTCGTACCTACGTCTACTCCCTAAGCTCTCTTAGAAATTTTACTATAATCCTAGATTACAGTGCATTTATTTTAACTCGAGATCACAAACAAACCCAGTTGATTTTGCTGGGCTCACCAACCACAACCCTACACCAATAGTTTTCCGGATTCACTATCAATCCAATTCGTTTTAACCTAGGAGCACCAACTACGATCTTTACACTATCTAATTATCAGTTTGGACTTGCCTACACCCCAAGTTTCTTTTCCCCAAAGAAACTTGTAAAGAAATAAAAATACAAGTATAAAAATTTAGCATAAAGTAAAAAATAAAAGTTAGAACTCTTTGAAGCTTGAAGAAGTTGCTATTGGATTGCTCAAATGATACTTCAACATCTCTTGAAAAATGCTTAAGAGGATGAGGATGAAGTTGGAGATGATTTCTCTTTAAAAGCTCTCAATTTTGTGCACTAATTCCTCTCTTTTCTCTCTTTCCAATTGGTATTCAATAATCCTTGCTCAATCTAATGATTTTTTCTTTTAAATCACTTAATCTTTTTTTTAAAATATTTTTCTAGCCTTTTATACTCTTTGTGATGGCTTAAGGATCAGTTCTAGCCATTGAAAGCCTTAAAATAGCTATTGGACTGGAGAAATGACCATTTGAAAAAGCTGCAGAAAACTAGTTATTACGATCACTAGGTCGGCTCAGTTTATAGTTGGATCGGCTCAATTTTCTATTTTTTGAAAAACTAACTTTCTATACTTTCTATCTTTTGCTTCCACTGAGACTAGGTCGGCTCAGCCTCAGACTGGATCAGCCCAGTTTGTGTGCCATATGTGCCAAAGACTGTTTATGATCCTTTCTTCTCCAAATCTTTTTGTAGGCTAGACTTATCCTTTTTATCTTGATTTAATTTTAATTTTGACCTCTTAAAAGATATATCCATTCAAGAATTTCTTCTCTAAAATCTTGAGTGATGAATCTTCATTTGGATGAATGGAAATATTTAGAATTTGTGAGCTCTTAAAATTTATAACTACACATCCTCACAAACATCATTTGTATTTCAATAATTTATACTCAAATACTTTTGTTATCATCAAAATCAAACTAGGATCAACAACCTCATTATCCTTAAGATAGGTCCAAAATTTTTCACTAAGGTATTCTCCTCCTCGATCTGATCGAAGAACCTTTATGATTTTCTCAATTTTTTTCTCTACTTCACATCTGAATTCTTTAAACTTTTCAAAGGCATCAGATTTGTGATGCATCCGATACACAAAATCATACCATGAGAAATCATCGGTAAAGGTTATGAAGTAGAGATAGCCATCCCTGGCTTGTACATCAAATGTCCACACACATCAATGTGTACTAGGGCTAATATCTCAGTGGCTCTTTCTTCATATCCTACAAAGAGTAGCTTAGCCATCTTTTCTTGAAGACATGACTCATAAATTGGATAAAACTTAGAAATCAATGACCCAAGAAGGCCATCTTTCTCCAATTTGTTAAGTCTGTCCTCTCTAACATGGCCTAGCCTGAGGTGCTAAAGATATCTTTGGCTAATCCTATCTCTAGGTCTCTTAGACCCTGCGGCATTCATAATTTACTCATTAAAATTAATATTTATATCTTCATGCAAATGATAAAGTCCTTCAATTAAAAAGGCACGTGCAATAATTTTATTTCCAAAATAAATTATATAGAAGTCTTTATTAAAATGAAAATCATAATTATCCTATGCCAGCATAGATATAGAAACTAAGTTTCTACTGGCTCTAGGTATATAATAACAAGCTTTTAAAAATAAACTAACTCTTAATAATAATCGTAAAGGATAAATTTTGATGGCTATAGTAGCAACTCTTACCCCATTGCCGAACCAGAGAGTAATCTCATCTTTTCTTAGCCCTCTAACTTCTTCCAAACCCTGCATGGAAGTGCACAAGTGAGCACTAGAACTAGAATCTAGAATCCAACTAGAAAAAGAGAAAATCATTAGGTTAGTTTCAAAAATGAGCAACTCAGATGTACCTTCAAAAGGCGTGTCCATCTTCTTGTTCTTCAAAGTGACTAGGTATGCAGGATAGTTTCTTTTTCAGTGATCTTCGACATTATATTGAAAACATTTTTCTTTGTCATTAATCTTCTTTAGAGCCTACCTTTTGGGTTTGTTATTGGTCTTTTACTTCTTCGCAGGCTTCTTGATAGATCGCAATACTATCATTAAAATACCATAATTATCAGTTTAGTCTAACTTCTTTTAAAATAGTTAAGAGCACATAAATAGTAGCAAGTTGGATCGAATCCATAGGAAGGAAATGATTTAATTTTTAAATCTTAGATTTTTTTTATGAAAGAAGAAGATATTTAGAATTAAATTTAAGTCAAAAAATAAAACTATAGAAATTAAATAATGTAAAAAATTAAATTTTGGTACTAAAATCTACTATTTAGATCTTAGCATCTACTTGAAAGAAATTAAAGAGCAATTAAAATAAAAAAATTAAAATTAAAATAATAATAAAGTAAATTTTATATTAAAATTAAAACTCATAATTTAAATATAATAATTAAAATGAAAAAAAATATGAAAATTTTTAATCTTCAAATCAACAACGGCATGGAGATGGTGTAGAAGTCTAGCGCTTCTTCTTAGTACCGTCTGCCTTGAAGCAACCTTTAGCCGAAGCCTGACTTTCATCTTTTACCATGGCTTCTCTAGATTAGATCTATCAATTTTTGAAGCTCTGGGTCATTTTATAACTATTGGAGGGCTGGAGATTTTGTTATCAGGCAATGTGGGACTAAAGAAGAGTATAGATCCATGTTTGTTGAAGAAAATAGTAGAAAATTATTGGATCAAAGGTCTTGTGAGGTCTCTACATGTTCTAGCTATCAAATGGTGATCCAAGGCTTCAAAAAATACCAAAAATGGATATGTAATGGCCCAAATCAAGTCAGAAGACATTCTGGCCATTGATCACACATTGATGGAAGAAATTAGGCCATTGATCGCATGCCTGGGTGTCCTGATCACCGTTGGGAGCTTTCAAAACTATCGGATCAAAGATAGAATCAAGCACTGCCGTCGAATGGTGCCTAAGAGCTTGATGGAGTTTGAATTAAATCTGAAACAACCACCACCATTCGATCTTGACCGTAAGTGACCGCAGTCATTCGATCGCATACTTACTATTCCCATAGACCACCTGGACCAGCCGCACCACACACCACAACCAATCGATGCATGCATTTTGATGAGTGAAATGACAAAAATGCCCTACGTGCCATGACAAAAATGCTGTAAACCTCTTAGAGATCTTGGTCCACCATGTGGCAGCCGGTGATTCACTACTGTCTACTGAGCTGGTGGTCCACACTATTTCGTGGACCGAATAGATGGCTAGCGGGCTTGATGCACGTGGGCTGGCCTTTGAAGGCAGGCTAGCTTACGCCGGCGCACCGACTTGTTTGGTAGGCTAGCTAAGCTTTGGATGCGCTGGCTGATATGGCATGCGGGCTTGACCAGCTGAGCCACTTTTCTTTTCTCTTTAATTTTATTTTTATTTTTTTAAAAATTTATATTAAATTCATTTTAAATCAGATTGACTTTAAATTTATTTCATTATAATTAAAAAAATGAGATCTTTTTATTACTTAATTTATTTTTTTTATTTAGATTAATAAAAATATTAATTCTTAAAAATAAGTATAAATTAATTAATAAATTAATATTTTTATTAATAAATTTATGATATTATCACATCCTCCAACTTACTCATTGCTGGTCCCTTAGCAATGCAATACTAATCTTGGTTAATTACCATGTTTCATTGAGATCCTCCTTCACAAAAATAGCTTTAGGATTAAAGTTCAAAAGTTTAGACAATATCACAAACTAAGTATTAAGTTTCAGAAGTAAACTTTATGGTCAGATTAATCAGAAACTTCTTTTAGAATTCATCCAAAGATCTCCAACACTTATGTTTGTGAAGTCTAACTTAGTATTTAGGTATTAATTCAAAGGACAAATGTATCTTCTATTACCACTAATTTTGGTTAATTTTCTATACACCCATAAGGTAAACGTATGAATTAAGGTAGCTTTCACACTGCCTCTTTCTTCTTCTTTTTTTTTAATGTGCTAAGCATCTTGGCCTTTCCTCCATCATTTGACATGAATCTCCACACTTGACTTAGGTGCAGAGACCCAGTTACTAAGTTTAGGGAAATCCACATATACTCCATCTTTTATACTTTTATTTTGGGCAGGAAGCTCTTTCCTTAAGTTCAAGTTTCTTTAATTGGGGTATATATTAATCACCAATTTTTCAATGATAATTGAATTCTTAGTTGGCCTTATAATCAACACTTACTTTACCCTATTAGTGCGTATATGCAATTTGAAGTGCTGATAGCCTTTAAATGACCTAAAAAGTTGGACCAACTATTCTACTTCCTGACTCGCTACAGTCATTAGCAAATACTTTCTAACTTTATTACTTTTTCTGATCTATTTTGCTCAAAATTTTTTTTGAAATATAGTTTATTCACTCTTTTTTTAATATTTATTTAAAAGATTTTTTTTATTTTTTTTAATTTAGAGTTTTTTTAGAGATTTTTTTAAAGAGACATATTTTTTTTTAAAGATTTTTTTTGTGTGTATTTTTTCTACCCTCCAACTTAATCGACATTATCCTCAATGGAGAAGAAAAAATAGAAGGATATGAAAAATTATTTGTCCAGCTCAAGTGTTGAAGCTTTAATTCTCCTCCAGCCTAGTCATCAAAAAAAATAAATTAAAAATAAATTATATGCAAGAAATATTGATTTGCCTCCGAATAAGTGCTAAGTTTATCATCTTCAGCCAGACATAATGTAGCTCAGTTCATTATGGATCTGTTAATATTGCTTGGTCAATGGTTTGATTTAATAATATTCCTTCAATATATGGCTTAAGCCTTTGACCATTTACCTTAAAGAAATTCTTAGATCTAGGATCATAGAGTTTAATTACACCATGTGGGCACACTTGATTAACTATATAAGGTCCATCCCATCTAGATTTTAACTTTTTAGAAAATAATCAGAGCCTTGAGTTAAATAACCAAACTTGTTGATTTGGCTCAAAAGTTTTTCTTGAAATGTGCTTATCATGAAAAGCTTTCATTTTCTATTTATAGATTTCTGAGTTTTCATAAGCTTCTTATCTTAATTCATCTAATTTAGTCAATTGTAACATCCAATTAGAACCAGCTTGATTTAGATTAAAATTTAATTACTTTTTTGCCCATTATGCTTTATGTTCAAGTTCTACCAGAAGATGACATGCTTTTCCATAGATCAATCATAGGAGTTTTATAAGCAGTACTATAGGCCCATAATGCATCATCTAATCGATCTGGCCTAATAGTCTTTTATAAGATATTCTTAATCTTCCTATTGGATACTTCTACTTGGCCACTTATTTGTAGATGGTATGGTGGAGCTATCTTATGTGTCACTCCATATTTTTGTAACAACGTTCAAAATTGGTAGTTTGTGAAGTGGGCACCTCCATCGCTAATGATAGCACGTGAAAATCTGAACCTAGAAAAGATTTTTTTTTGAATAAATTTTAAGACTACTTTATGATCATTGGTTCATGTTGCCATTGCTTCAATCCATTTAGAAACATAATCAACGGTCACCAAAATATATTCAAAATATTAGAGGGTGGAAAAGGTCTCATAAAATCAATTCCCCAAATATCAAAAATTTCAACTACAAAGATGGGGTTCAAAGGCGTCATATCTTTCTTTGAAATGTTTCCTAAGGCTTGACACTTAAGACATTTCTAACTAAAAATATGGGCATCCTTAAACAATGTAGGCTAGTAAAATCTACTTTATAATACTTTGATTGTAGTTTTTCTTCCAGAAAAATGTCCTCTACAAGCAAGGGTATGACAGAATCGTAAGATACTCAGCTGTTCAAACTCAGGAACACATCTATGAATGATCTGATCGACATAAATTCTAAAAAGTATAGGATCTTTTCAAAAATAGTATTTAATTTGAGCAAAGAATCAATCCTTTAAATTCTTAGACCAGCCATTAATGATTTATCCTACAACTAAGAAATTTACAATATTTGCAAACCAAGGAGCCTTTGCGTGTGAAACTGCCAATAATTGCAGATCTAGAAAAGATTCTCTGATTAATATAGGTTCAGTTTCTTTAACTAGAATCCTAGATAGATGGTCTGCTACTATATTTTCAGATCCCTTCTTATGTCAAATTTCTATATCAAATTCTTGTAGCAATAAGATCCATCTCATCAGTCGTGGTTTAGTATTTTTCTTTGACTGCAGGTATCTCAAAGCTAAATGATCTGAATATACCATGATTTTTGATCCTAACAGATATGATCTAAATTTTTTTAGGATAAACACTACAGCTAGTAACTCTTGTTCAGTTATAGTGTATATTTATGCTTCATTCAGAGTTCTACTAGCATAATAGATCACTATGAGATATTTATTTATCCTTTGGCCCAGGACAGCTCCTATGGCAAAGTCTGAAGCATCACACATGATTTCAAAAGGTAATGACTAGTTTGGAGGTTGAACGATCGAAACTTTGGTCACAGCTTCTCTCAAGAATTCATAGGCTTTAAGACATTCTTCATCGAAGTTAAAAGGAACATCTTTAGCTAGTAGATAAAACAATGGATGAGATATCTTAGAAAAGTCTTTGATGAAGCAATGATAGAATCCTACATGGCCAAGAAATGATCAAATTTGTTCGATAGAAGTGGGTGGAGGTAATTTAGAAATTAAGTCAACTTTTGCTTTATCAACCTCTATCCCTCTCTTAGACACTATATGTCCTAACACAATTTCCTCTTGAACCATGAAGTGGCTCTTTTCCCAGCTTAAAACTAAATTTGCCTCAATACATCATTGCAAAATTTTCTTCAAATTGTTGAGGCAACTCTCAAAAGATTCTCCAAAGATCAAAAAATCATCCATGAATATTTTTAAAAAATCTCCTATCATGTTCGAAAATATTGACATCATGCACCTTTGAAAGGTTGCCAGTGCATTACATAATCCAAAAGGTATTCTACGGAAAGCAAAATTTCTATAGGAACATGTGAAGGTGGCCTTTCTTTGATCTTTTGGGTAGATTGCTACCTGATTATATCCTAAGTATTCTTTAGAAAATAAAAGTATTGTTGGCCAGCTAGTCTTTCAAGGATTTGGTCAATAAAGGGTAACAGGAAGTGGTCTTTTCGGATGGCTGTATTGAGTTTTCTATAGTCTATACAGACACGCCATCCAGTCGAATGTCGTGTTAGGTACTAAGGTTCTCCATAGTCAGTGTGGACAACCGTGAGTCCAAATTTTTTTGGAACAACTTATGTAAGACTCACCCAATGGCTGTCAAAAATAGGATAAATAATACCCAGCATCTAACCATTTAATTAACTTCTTTCTTGACTACTTCTTGCATGTTAGGGTTAAGCCATCTTTGCATCTCTCGAGTTGGTTTGGCATTATCTTCTGTATAAATATGGTGCATGCATATTGATGGACTAATTGCCTTTTAAATCAACGATGGTCCACCCTATGGCCTCCTTTATATGTTTTCAAAAGATCTATTACCAATTGGTTCTTCCTGTTCAGTAGTTAAGGTTCAGAAGCAATTGATTCACTGGTAGGGTTTTCTTTGATCCTAAGAAATACATACTTAAGTGATTCAGGTAAAGGATTTTAGTTCAAGTTGTGGTGGGGCCTGAATTGAAGGACGTATTGGTTCAATTTTTTTCGCTCAAGGTAAGGGCTCAATTTTCACTGACCAAGGTAATGAATGTGATGGTTGAGGTGAATTCAAAGCAGGGTATTTACCTCCTCATCTCATCTGGGATTTCTTTGACCAGTTTATTCAAAAGGTTCATCATCTTGTAGTAAATCTAAGAAGGAATTAGATTCAACTATTCTCATCTATCTGATTGATTACAAAGCAGTCTTCCTCCTCTTGGAGTGTACTTTAGAAGTATTAAAAATATTAATTCTTACCTTTTTGATTCCCAAAAGAAATGTCCATAGCTCCCTATTTTATAGTTGATATTGGCATTGGTAGTTAGCTAAGAATGGACGACCTAAGAATTATAGGATTTTGGTTCAGCTCTTGGGATGGTTCCATATCAAGTATGAGGAAGTCTACTGGAAAATAACATTTATCTACTCTAACCTAAAACATCCTCAATTAAGACCACATGGTGTTTTTACAGATCTATCAGCTAAGTTGCAAAATAACTGATGTCGGTTTTAAGTTCTCCTATCCCAAATTTTTCATAAACCAAGGTTGGAAGTAGGTTTCACACTAGCTCCTAAGTCTAATAATGCTCGGTTAAAGGTTATGCCTCCTATAACACATGAAATTAATGGAGCACCAGGATCTTTCATTTTCTGAGGCAATGGATCTAACAGGACTGCACTTACATCCTCAGACAACATAATTCTTTTAGTTCATGGCTCAGGCTTTTGAGTATAAAGTTCTCTGAGAAATTTAGCGTAGGCTGGGACATGTTGAATTGCATCGAGGAGGGGTAGATTAATATGCACTTGTTTAAATAGTTCCATTAACTCCTCGTTACGTTTTTCTTGCTTTTTATGAAGAGCATGCTTCTAAGGCTTGAGGGAATGGGCCTTTGGGTTTATATGACTCGAGTAACTCATCTATTCTCTTCTTTTCTTTATCTATCTCATTAGAACTGTATTAGTACTAGTTCTAGGCTTGGGTTCTTTTATGTGATTAGCTTCAGTACTAACCTTTTCTTTTGAATTTTTTTTTTGGCTCGCATTAGTACTAGCCTCTATCACCTGATCCTGTTATTGGTCCTTAAGAATCCTACCACTTTGAAGTTCAAAAATTGCTTTGGAGTTCTTTAATTAGAAATTCTTAGGTGGGACGATGGGTTGATGACTGAATCCAGGTGGTTGATGCATATTGGATGGGTTGTTTTTAGGATTGACAATCGGTTGGCTTGGTAACTGACCTGGTTCTCTCCTCATACTAGACTCAACTAATTGTCTTATTTGAGCTTCTAACCTAGCAATGGATTATTGTTGAGTCAGAATTAATTATTGCAATTGATTGAATCTATCGTCGGCTAGGTTAGTCTGTTAAGGAGATGGATATGAGGGCTGATTATAATGCAATGGCTGGGAAGGCTAACTAAGCTGATCTCTGTTATAGGCATAATTTTAGTATTGGGGTCTATTCTGATAATTTTGCAATGGTGGAGTTTGGGTCTGAGCCTATGTTTGTTGTGGTTTCCAAGAAAAGTTAGGGTGGTTTCTTCAACCTAGGTTATATGTGTTTGAAAATAGATCGTTGACCAGTTTGGAATAACCTTGAGCAGCTTGAACTTGTTCTTGGATGAAGAATGGAAATTGTGCAACCATAGGATATTCACTCATATTATGGGTTGGGCTAGCATAAATAGAACAAATCTCCTAATAATTGGAAGGTGGTATGTATTGTATAGAAGATTGTTGACCTAGGTTTAGGAATCGATCTAATTTTTGGGCAATAAGATTGATTTTATCTAATTTTTGAGCTATTAAGTTCAGGTCGGCCTTAGAACTAAGTTCTGGATGTTTGATCTCATATATTTCTGCCCGTTTTTGATGAGAAATTGATATATCATAAGTGGATAGTGAGGCATGTGTAATCAAATTTTCACTTAGAGTTTCAAATAGTGTGTAAGCTTCATCCTCACTTTTGCTCATGAATGCACCACCACAAGATGCATCTACTATTTATCTGTATTATTCTCCTAATCCTTCATAGAAAGCTTGAACACTTTGCCACTTAGATAGACCATGGTGTGAGCATTTTCTAAGAAGTTTCTTAAGTCTTTTCCATAATTCATGAATTTGTTCTCCTAAAAGTTGAGCAAATCCAGTGATAGCTCGTCTCATAGTGTTGGTTTGACCTATGGGATAAAATTTCTTAAGGAATTCATGTTGCATCTCTGCCCATGTTTGAATTGATTTCCCTATTGTGCCAAGTCAATACTTGGCTTTATCTTTTAATGAGAAAGGAAACAAGGTCAGTCTAAGGTCATCATTAGAAAAATTCTAAATTTTTATCATAGAACAAATTTCTAAGAATTCATCTAGATGTTTGTAAGGATCTTCATTGGTGTTCCCAAAGAAGGATGGGAGCATCTGGATTATAGTCGACTTGATTTCATAATAGCTAGCAGGGATATCTGATAGGTGGATATAAGTCGATGGATTATAGGTAGAAGGAATAAAATATTCTTTCATCTACCTAGGTGGTTCTCCATGGTTTCTAGCCATTTGATTTTCTGATTTTATATGAATCAGTCGTTCAATTTCAGGATTGGGTTCAACTAGATCAGGTAATAGCAATCTTCTACCTTGCATATACTAGTGCAACCCCAATGTGTAAATTTTTTTATATATAATATATATTTTATTTTATTTTATTTAGAGAGAAGAAAAGAGAAGAGAAAGAAGAGAGTTTTAAAGAAGAGTCCTAAATCTAGAGACAATAGAGAAGAATTAATTATTTTTATGTTTGATGTTAATTAGCAGACAAGTTAGGCAAACAATTCTGACTAAGATTGTCCTAGATCTAGATAGCTCCTAACTGTTAAGATCATCTTCAAGCCTTTCAAGTAGAAAATCAACCAATCAACTGGCCAGGTAAGTGTAAGGTCGGTGAGGGTCCTCCCATTGCTTGCCTTAGACACCAATTGTACTTGGTCAGATAAGCTAACGAAACTAATTAATTAACCACCTTCCTTCGGACCCACTCATTCCTAAACTACTTGCCTAGACACCAATTAAATTGACTAACTTTAATCCGATCCAACTTTTAGGATTTCTTGTGCTATTGAGCTCAAGTTCCTAGGGTTGATGTCTAATTAATTTTAATTTTAAAAGCTTAGGTCAATGCAGGATGCTGGTTGGTTGTTTGTGGGCCAAGGAATGGTGATAAATATTCACCTTATCTTGTTTAATTGGGTTATGCCCTTAATTTGATTTAATATGAATATACAAAAAAAATAATTTCAAGCAAGGGGTTCTATGCAATTTAAACTAGATTCCTATAATCAATTGAATTTTGAGAAGCTTACCTTGCCTCCAGCAATCACCAAAAAAAAATAAAAATAAACTAATATGATGGATGCTCTAAATAGTTACGATTTCTAATCTTGTGATGAGATTTTTAATTAGGTTTAAGTGGATAATTTTTAATTAAATTAAAAATAAAGTAAATATTAAAAATAAAGAAACAGATTTAGGGTTTAGCAATGATCTCACCAAATAGAATTTAAAGCTTTCTTCTTGTCCTAATCTTTTTTATTCTCTTTGTTCCTTTTTTTAAATCTGTAAAATAAATAAAAAAGTTAGTAAATAGTAATAAAAAGAAAAATCAAAGAAATCAAAAATTTAATTTTTATGCCTCTTGACAACGACGCCGAAAACTTTATAGATCATGATACCATCGTTAAAATATCATAATTATCAGTTTAGTCCAACTTCTTTTAAAATAGTTAAGAGCGCATAGATAGTAGCAAGTTGGGTCGAATCCATAGAAAGGCAATGATTTAATTTTGAAATCTTTAATTTTTTTTATGAAAGAAGAAGAGATTTAAAATTAAATTTAAGTCAAAAAATAAAATTATAGAAATTAAATAATATAAAAAATTAAATTTTGATACTAAGATCTACTATTTAAATCTTAGCATCTACTTGCAACAAATTAAAGAACAATTAAAATAAAGCAGAATTAAGAGAATAAAAAAATAAAAATTAAAATAGCAATAAACTAAATTTTATATTAAAATTAAAACTCAAAATTCTAATACAATAATTAAAAAGAAAAGAAAAAAAATAAAAAAATTCTTAATCTTTAGATCAGCAATGACGTAGAGATGGTGTAGAAGTCTGGCTCTTCTTTTCGGCACCATTTGTCTTAAAGCAATCTTTAGCCAAAGCTTGACTCCCACCCTTTACCATGGCTTCTCTAGATTAGATCTATTGATTTCTGGAGCTCTGGGGTCTTTTTATAACTACTGGAGGGTTGGAGACTTTATTATCAGGCAATGTGGGACTGAAGCAGAGTATAGATCCATGTTTATTGAAGAAAATAGTAGAAAATCATTGGATCAAAGGTCTTGTGAAGTCTTTGCATGTTCTGGCCATCAAATGGTGATCCAAGGCTTCAAAAAATATCAAAAATGGACATGTAATGGCCCAGATCAAGTCAGAAGACATTTTGGCCATTGATCGCACGTTGATGGAGGAAATTAGGCTATTGATCGCATGCCTGGGTGTCCTAATCACTGTCGAGGGCTTCTAGAACCATCGGATCAAGGTTGGAATCGAGTGCTACTGTCGGATGGCACCTAAGAGCTTGATGGAGTTTGAATTAAACTTGAAACCAACCACCGCCATCCGATCTTGACCATAACTGACCACAGCCATCTGATCACGCACTCACTACACCCATAGACTGCAAAAACCGACTACACCGCACACCATAACCAATCGACATTCGTATTTCGATGAGTGAAATGACAAAAATGCCCCATGCACCGTGACAAAAATGCTGTAAATCTCTTAGAGGTCTTGGCCCACCATGTGGCAGCCTACGATTCACTGTCGTCTGCTGAGCTGATGGTCTACACTGTTCCATAGACCAAATAGAGGGCTGACAGGCTTGACGCGCATGGGTTGGGCTTTGAAGGTGGGCTGGCTTGCGCTGGCACGTTGGCTTGTTTGGCTGGCTAGGTGCGCTTTGGATGCGCCGGCTAATATGACACGATGGGTTGAGCCGACCGAGCCATTTTCTTCTTTTTTTAATTTTAATTTTTATTTTTTAAAAAAATTATATTAAATTTATTTTAAATCAAATTGACTTCAAATTGGTTTCATTGTAACCAAAAAAATGAGATCTTTTTATTGGTAAATTTATTTTTTTATTTAGATTAATAAAAATATTAATTTTTAAAAATAAGTATAAATTAATTAATAAATTAATATTTTTATTAATAAATTTATGATATTATCACTTCTTCTTCTTCTTCCAAGAAGACTTTCTCTTAGAGGAAGCCTACTCCACAATCAGAATGATTCTCCTTGAACTTTTCAAGATACTCTCAGCTGTTACCAACATGTTCAGCAATTCAGGCAAAGAGCTATCAATCTTATTTATATGGTAGTTCATGATGAGCTATCCATACGAATCAGGAAGGGATTGTAGGATCATATCTACTTACAATTCTTTATTCATATTCATGCCTAGCTTCTGAAGCTCCTCAATGTCCTTGATCATTGTCAAACAATGATCATGGATGGACTGTCCATCATGCATCTTTGCTTTGAAGAGTTTTCAAGAGACCTCAAAGTGAGCCATGCAACTCTGCTCACCATACAACTCTTGTAGGTGAGTCAGCATGATCAGAGGATGGATGAGCTGGCAACACAGGTGCATCCTAGTCGAGGATATGGTTCAGCTTATCAGAACTGAGAACAATTCTCAAATTCTGGAGCCGGTCCTTATAATTAGTTCCAGTCAACCTATTGATGTCAAGGCTTCGGGCTAATGGGTTTGAACTCGACATGGTTAACTGTAGAGAGAAATAATTTCTAATTAAATGTTTTGAACTTGTAGATGTTTGTTATTGGGACTTTAAAAACAAACAAGGGCTTCCATTATTTCTATGGATCTCTCACACTCCTTGGGTGGAGAAAATGAAAATCTATATGTGATCAGTTTCTAGTGGATACTATAATCTTATTGATTTATGTGCACCTCATCTAAAAATTATTGGTAACACATAAACCAATGAGTGGACAACTCTTTGTCCATTGCTACACTAAGCAAGATGCAGCTGGTTCGATCTCTAAGTCCTGTGGCCTTACCTAAAAGTTATTGGCACAGTTCTTGGTTAAGTCAAATCCACCGTACACCAGCAGGCGCAAAGCCGTCATTAGGACCCTCACTTAATAGTTATTGGACCCAACCCCATCTCTACCCGGGGCATCTAATGCCATAGAGTGGTTGTACCTACCTGATGCAACCGAACCACTGTAACTAGTCAAGAACGATCAATATCAAGTAGGCACCCACATCTCTACAATGATGAAAGACCGCTAGACTTAATATTAATTAAAAAGATTTAGGCTCAGGTCTCGTTCTTAATTAGTCATATCAGATATGACTAACCTAGTGGCATAGGTGAGCTTGAATCATTAGCAACCTAAGTCAAGACTTAATCAACCATATTGGCCAGGTAAGTGAGATCGGTGGAAGAGTGTGCCATTAACTCGATCTATGGGAGTAGCTCCCAATTAAAGACCATCGATCAAACTGCCAAACTTATCTTAAACACCAATCGGTCAATAAGCATTGATCAAATTAGCTAATTAATTTAGGCTCGAACCATGGAGCCAAATTAGGTCTTTTGATTTGATCAACAACATGTGGCTATTAGTCGATCTAACCAAACTTATATCTATTTGGGTTAGACATGAGAGATCAGACCTAAACCTAACCAACTATTGATTTGGTTTGATCAACTACTCAAACTAGCTAGACCTAATTGAGCTACCCAACCCATTAACCCATGTTTTATGTAGTAAATTTCAGATCTTAAATTCTGAATTTTAGATCTTTCAATTCACTTCTTAATTATTAATTAAGTATATTATGATCATGGGTTTAGTTTAGATGTCGAAATAATTTCAGATCTAAACTACACTAGGTTTACATTTCAAACAAGGTGAAATATAGCATTGTTTCATATCTAAATGAAAATCAGATCTAAAACTAATTAAGCATGTATCATATACATGCAAAATTAAGATCTAAAGAAAGATCAAATATGATTGAAAATTATTTTCAAAAACTATTTATCAAAAATCAGATCTAGGTTTTTTTTTTTGTTTGATTTGATCAATGATCTAAAATATCTATGTATCTCATACATGATTCAATAATTTTAGATCTAAATAAAACTGAAATAAATCATTTAAATCAAAAACTAATTTTCAGATCTAAGATTAAAATTAGATTAAATATCTCTCTCATAATTGAATGGTCATAGAGATCAATCTAATCTAAATACTACGCATAAGGAATACAGATCTATGCATCTCATACATGATTCAATAATCTTAGATTTAAATAAAATTAAAATAAATTATTTAAATTAGAAACTAACTTTTAGATCTAAAATTAAAATTAGATTAAATATGTCTAATTAAAATCATGGCTCTAATACCACTGTTAGATAGGAAAGGGCAGATTACATGCATGTATTTCAAAACTATTTTAAAATCATAGCAAAATAAAATAGATTAAATATTTTTATCATGCACTAAATTGGATCTAAAACCATTCCTAACATGAATCTAAGACATATGAAATCCAAAATTAATTTATGAGATCAGATCTCATATCTTATCATGAGTCGAAGAACTCCATAATTGATGATCAAAACTTGACAGGTTCCTGAAGCAGCGCAAATGCCCGGCCTCTACAAGTATCCACGCGAGATCCAATCTGATCCAAGACATGTCTATCTTTTTGGGGTGCTAGATTTCTTATAGAGAAGATCTTTTGATGATTGATTTGAACCTTCTTCAGATCTAGAAGACAATCTTCAGTCAAAGAAGCAGTGGAGGTAGAAAAAAAAATAGCAGTAGTGCAGCTTTCTTCCTTGGAGTGCCATGCCTTGTATCAATGGAGTTTTTCCTTCAAACTTAGAAGGAAGGATGCCAACAAGTCCCTCTCTTAGTCTAGTGGTCGGCCAAATTTTGTTCAGATTAAAAAGACCTCTTAGAGACATCCCAAAGATAGATCTTTTTAAGGAGGCACCTAGAAGAGTCCTGATAGAGTCAAACTCTATCAAACATTCAAATTAAATTTTAAATTCAAATCAGAACTCATCCATATCTAAATGGGATGATAAGTAGTTGACCAAGAGATGAAAAAACATGAGAAACCTCATGCAAATCTAAAATTTGCATGAGAAGAAAAGAGGCATGGACAAAGGGTGGCGCATGGAAGAGTCCTTCACAAAATGGACTCTAGGGTTTTGGATTGAGCCTCAAACCAAAAATAATTTGGTTTAAACCTAAATACCTAATTAAACTTAATCTAATTAGTTTTCTAATCAAATTAAATTTTAATCTAATTAAGATTTAATTGAACCCAAATTTAGATCAAATCAGAAATTGATTCCATGATAATTTAGTCATCTCATAACTCAATCAAACCAAACCCAATTCAAGTCAAACTAAATCCAATTCAATTAGACTTGATTTAAAATTTATTTCTCAATCTAATTAAGTTTAATTAGTAACTAAATTACTAATTTATCCTTCTTGTATTAATTATCAATCGTATTGATAATTATATTCTTAATGATTCATAATCTTCGATCAATCATCGGATCAGACAGAAATCTCTTTTGTGTGTGACTCCATATGTTCTATTCTATCTGATAGTAAGATACATTATGAACTCTATCATAATATCATTAAAACTTCTTTCGATAGGTTGGATCAATTTCAACACTATCCATCAAGAATCATCGATCATCAAGATGATGCTCATGGGTCCTACAATCCACCAGTGATGCCTAGCAGTATGTAGTGGTAATCTAGTAGAATAAAAGTATGAATCTCTAGATATAGTTATTATATGATTCAGTCCTTCTATCAAAAATTTTGACTTGACGAAGTTCATGGACAACTCGTCAGATCTCATCATCAGTCATATGCAAGATTGACTCGATTTGAGTTCTCTTGTGGATCTTGTGGAAACTCCTTTTCAGTATTCACCTTAATTTGACTAAAGATGCAGCAAACTCAGTGTCATGAATCACATAGGATTATACCTTTTCTACTCTAGTCGATTGATTTCATCTAAGTACATCCTACTGTCAATAGTGAACCTGAATCCACTATAGCCAACATACACAGTAAGGATCCAAATGGCTAGGGACTAAGTAGACGTGCAGTCAAACTATAGCAGCCTTACGGCAAATAGCCAATATACCATAGGTAAAAAAACTATTCATACCACTGCAGCATCGAGAATATTACTGACGAATGAGTAGACATCCAAGTGGTTTTTCGTAATGGTAACACTCAGTTTAAGTTATTTCCTAACAACCACCTGCATTATTATCCTAGTGTCACCACACTACAGAATCAAGACTCATCTGCCCGTGAAGAAGGTGATCATGCACCAATCTAACTAGATCAATCACTATCCTTCGTGATGATCCTTCAATTGGGAGCATTTAGAAATTAACCACTAATAGTATATGTCTCAAATTCTTAACACCTTGAGAATATGTAAAATCATCTTTATTAATTTCTAGGATAAATCATGGATGCATAAACATGACTAAAAATAAAAATATTCTTTATTAATAATAAGAGTTTTACAAGTTCAAATATAAGTCCTGAAAAATAAATGTGTCAGCCAATAATTGACTTTCTAGGGTACATATCTAACATATTTAGTGCCTTAATCTCTTAAGCTTTTTATTTGATCCATGTAGCGAATCTTGGGTCAATGACTTCCAAACCAGTTAGCTTTAGAAAACTAAGTATAAAATATTCCTCGGGCTTACTAGCTCGAATCAAACAGGCTACGAGTTAAGACTAGCTTTACAAAGAGTTTCTTCGCCCTTCCTATCTTTTGACGTGAAACTCAATATTTGCTTAGGCAAAGAGGTCTGATTACTTAGTAAGAAGTACTTAAAAACTATTTTATTTTTAATTTTTTAGTATTTTTTAATAAAAAAATATATAGTTATCCTGCACAAGTCCATAAAAAGTAGACTCTTCTTTGATGCTAGTAGAAAAAATAAAAAATGCTTAAAGAAAAATTATTTATATTCTAGACTTAACTCTTTATTGGTTTTTCTTAATATTTGATCCCTCAATATATCACAAAATTTTTGATCTATGCATCAATTTTTTTTAAAAAATGCTTAGTTCAACTCGATTTTTAAGCATAATCGAATGTCTAAATACTAAATACTAACTTCTTCGAGGACTTTAAAAAAATTTTAAAATTTTATTATTCTTCCTCCTAACTTAATCAATATTATCCTCAATGGAGAAGAAAAAATAAAGAATGTAATAAAAAATATGAAAGAATACACCTGACTTAATGTGTTTTCATGGTCCAGCATATGTCTTTGAAAATTTGACTCTCCCTCCAACTTGTTCAAAATGATCTAAAAAGAAAATAAACTAAAAAGATAAATTAAATATAAAAAAATTAAATATTAGATTGCCTCTCAATAAGTGCTAAGTTTACCATCTTCAGCCAGACACAATGCAACTTACTATCCTATGTCAAATACTGGATTGACAAATTTCAATGATTTTAGCTTTTCAATCTCAAGAAGATAGTTTATTAGCCCTTTATTAATATATTCAGTATTAATTATGAAAATATAATTTTTATCCTCATTTTTAGTTTCTTATTTATTAAGGATTTTTCCTATTTGTTCTTCTAAACTGCTCATATATTGAGTTTTTGGATTAGGAGTTGTGTTTAATGCCACGAGTACTGGAAGCATGACTTGAGGTGGATTTAATTCTAAAGGTAAATCATTACGATCTTATTTAAATAACTTCATTAACACTTCATTACATGGCTCTTGATTTTTATAAGAAGAATCGATTTCCAGGGTTGAAGAAAATAGAACTTTAGATTTATAGATCTTAGGTAAATTATCTATTCTTTTCTTCTCTTTATTTATCTCATTTAAACTAGAACCAGCATCAGTACCAGTCCTGGGCTTAGGTTCTTCTATATGGTTAGCTTCAGTACTAACCTGTTCCTCTATATTTTCATTTTGGCTAGCATCAGTACTAGCCTCTCTTACCTGATCTTGATATGATTCTATAAGAATCCTATAATTTTTAAGTTCAAAAATTATTTTGGCATTCCCAAATTGAGAATTCATAGGTAGGACATTGGATAGATA
Source organism: Cocos nucifera (assembly GCA_006176705.1). Classification (NCBI taxonomy): domain Eukaryota; kingdom Viridiplantae; phylum Streptophyta; class Magnoliopsida; order Arecales; family Arecaceae; genus Cocos; species Cocos nucifera. The sequence continues at coordinate 73,845 of QRFJ01004344.1, read as the reverse complement.
ATTAGGTCCAGGTGGTTGGTGGACGATGGATGGATTGTTTATAAAATTTAAAATTGGTAAGCTTGATAGTTGACCTAGTTTTCTCCTCGTGTTAGACTCAACTAATTATCCTATTTGAGCTTTTAGCCTGGAAATAGATTTCTATTGAGTCAGAATCAATTGTTGAAGTTGATTAAATCTATCATTGGCTAAATTGATTTATTGAGAAGATGGGTATGATGGCTTATTGTAATACGATGGCTGAGTAGATTGGCTAGGCTAACCACTATTATAGGCATAATTTTGATAGTGGGTCTGATCTTGAGTCTATTGGGATATCCAAAAAAAATTAGAGTGGTTCCTCCAATCTGGATTATATGAATATGAAAAAAGATCATTAATCAGCTTAAAGTAGCCTTATGTGGCTTGGACTTATTTTTGGATGAAAGGTGGAAATTATGTAGCCATAGGACATTCACTCACATGATGTGTTGAGCTGGCATAAATTGAATAATTTTTTTGATAATTAGAGGGTGATGTGAATTATACAGGAGATTATTGACCTAAAGTTAGAAGTTGATCTAATTTTTAGGCCAAAAAGTCCACTTTATTTATCAAATTCGAATCAACCTTAAGACTAGATTCTAGATGGTTACATTCATGGATTCTTACCCAGATTTGATAGAAAGATAACGAAGCATGATTGATTGAGTTTTCACTCAGGATTTCAAATAAGGTATAAACTTCATCTTCACTTTTGTTCATGAATGCACCTCTACAGGATTCATCTACTATCTGTCTATATTGGTCTCCTAAACCCTTATAGAAAGCTTGAACAATTTGCCACTTAGACAAACCATGATGTGGGCATTTTTTAATAAATTTCTTAAGTCTTGTCCATGACTCATGAGTTTGTTTTCCTAGAAGCTGAGCAAATTCAGTGATAGTTCGTCTCATGATGTTGGTTCAGCCTATGGGATAAATTTTCTTAAGAAATTTATTTTGCAATTCAGCCCAAGTTTTAATTGATCTCTCTATTATGCTAAGCCAGTACTTGACTTTGTCTTTTAATAAAAATGGGAATAAGACTAGTCTAAGGGCATCATCAGTCAAATTTTAGATCCTCACCATAAAGTAGACTTCTAAAAATTCATTCAGATGCTTGTAAGGATCTTCATTGGTATTTTCGTAGAAAGATGGGAGCATCTGGATTATAGTTGGCTTGATTTGATAGTAGGTAGCATAGATATCAGATAACTGGATACAAGTCGATGGATTATAGAAGGAAGGAATAAAATATTTCTTCATCTACCTAAGTGGTTCTCTAAAATTTTCAGCCATTTGGTTATTCGGTTTAATATTATTTAGCCATTTAATTTTATAATTGGGTTCAACTAGATCAAGTAAAATAATTTCCTACCATATATATACTAGTGCAACCCTAACGTATGGTTCAAAATTTTTTAGAATTATTTTTAATTTTTTTTTATTTTTTATTATTTTATTATTTTATTATTTTTCTATTTTTAAGAATTTTTTATTATTTATTATTAATTATTATATTATTATTTTATTTTTAAAAAAATAATGATTTTTTACTAATTTTATTATTTTATTATAATTTTATTTATTTTTTATTTATTTGAATTTTTTAATTATTTTTACTCTTTTTAATTATTTTTATTATTTAATTATTAATTTTTTATTAATTTTATTTTATTTTAATTTATTATTTTTTGAAAGAAGAGAGGAGAAAAGGAGAAGAAAGAAAGAAGAGTTTTAAAGAAAAGATCCTAAAGAGTCCTGAAACTAAGAAACCCGAAAAGATTTATTTTAATTAGGTTTAATATTTTAATTAGCAATCAAGTTAGGCAAATAATTCTAATTATGGATTGTCCTAAATTTGGATAGGTTCTAACTGCTAAGATCACCTTCAAGCCCTCGAAATATAAGATCAGCCAATCAACTGATCGGGTAAATGTAAGATTGGTGAAAGTCCTTCCATTGCTTATCTTAGATACTAATTATGCTTGACCAAGTAAGCTAACGGAATAATTATAAACCATCCTCCTTTAGGCCCAATCGTTTCTGAACCACTTTCCTAGACACCAGTCAAATTAGCTAATCCTAATTCGGTCCAACTTTTAGAATTTCTTATCCTATTGAGCTCAAGTTCTTAAGGCCAATGTTTAATTAATTTTAAAATTAAAGGCTTAGGTCAATACAGGATACTGGTTGGTTGTTTGTGGGCCAAGAAAGGATGATCAAATCCCCACCTTATGTTGTTTAATGGGTTGTGCCCTTAAGTTGATTTAATTTGAATGTGCACAATCACTTTCAGATAAGAGGTTCTATGCAACTAAATTAGATATATGAAACTTAATTGAACTTAAGAAGCTTACCTTATCTCCAACGATCACTAAAAGAAACAAAAATAAAAATAAAACTAATATGATGCATGCTCTAAGTAATTAGAATTTCTAATCTTATCATGAAGCTTTTAATTAAATTTAAATGGAAAATTTTTTAAATTAATTTAAAAATAAAATAAATATTAATAAAAAAAATCTAGTATTAGGATTAATCTTACCAAGCAAAATTTGCCATAATTTGGTTCTTTTCCTCTTTTTATTTTTTTCCTTTTTTCTGCAAAATAAAGAAGAAAAGTTAGTAAGCACTATTTACAAAAAATAAAAGAAGCTCAAAATTTATTTATAATTAATTAATAAAAAAATCAAAGAAATAAATAAAAATTAATACTCAAATCCTTTCCTGCAATGATGCTAAAAATATGATAAAAGCACGATGTTATCATTATGACACTGTGTTTATCAATTTAATTTTGACTTCCCAAATTATTAAAAATAGGTAGCAAGTAGTGAGTCGGATCAAATCCATAGAGAAGATAGTGTTTTAGTTTTAAAATTTTTAATTTTATAAAAAAAGATTTTTATAAATTAATACGAAGTCAAAAAATAAAAAATAAAAAGCAAAAATTAAATGGTGTGGAAAAATAAATTTGACACTAAGATCTACTATTTAGATCTTAGCATCTACTTGTAAGAAAATAAAGAGTAATAATTAAAATATAGAAATTAAATTATAATTAAAAATAATGAGCATGAAATTTAAAGTGCATAAAAATAAATTTTACATTAATTAAAATACATAATTTAAATACATAAAATTTAAAAAGAAAAGAAAACAAAAATTAAAAGCCAATCTTTGATCATAGATTGAAGTCGGCGTTGAGATGGTGTAAAAGCCAACTCTTCTTCGCAACACCCGTTGTCTTGAAGCAGCCTCTAATCCAAGTATGGTCTAACCTTTACCAAACTCCTTCCCATGACTGAAGATAATTGATTTTAGAGACCTAGAGTCCTTTAAATAGGTGTTAGACAGCTGGAGTCTTTTATTGTAGGCAATATGGGACTAAGGAAGACTTAGATTGTCAAAAACAATAAAATTTGAGTGAAAATCGGATTAAAATAGCCCCTGGACACATTCTATTGAGTTTTGGTGAAGTATGGCCATCAGATCTGAATCAAACGATATAAAAAATGCCAAAATTAGATGTGTAATAGCCCAGATTAGGTCAAATTAAATTTTGACCATCCGATCATGTTAATCATGAGGAGATCTGGTCGTTGATTGCGTTCTGGGTACTTGAATCACCATCAGGAGCTTTCTGGACTGTCTGATCATCGCCTAGAATGCCATCGATCGTTCAATCATGCTTAAGAAACTAATTCAAACAAGGAATAAATAACAGCCATTGGATCTAGTTTTGGAAGAAATCAGGCCGTTAGATCAAGGTTTGGAGCGTCCGAAACCGTTGGATCACATAGTGGAGAGCTGAAAAAATCAAATCAAAACTAGAAAAAGCTCTAGCCATCGGATCAAAATCGATAGTAAGCACAGCCATCGGATTGTGCATTATATGCTCATGGACCATGCTAGACCAGGCATACTGTAGACCGTAGCGAATCAGCACATGGCATGGGCGTGAAATGACCAAAATGCCCTCCTTTAAGAGTTCATGGTGAGCCACGATAAAACTGATGTTAGTGGCTCATCGGATGGGTTGGCTTGGGCGGCTAAGTCAGCTTCAGTGGCTGGCTTGGTAGCTTGCTGGCGCACAGCTTGGATTGCGGATCTGGTTGAGCCAATTTTTTTATTTTTTTTCTTTAAAAATTCATATCTGATCCATTTTAATTTTATTTTACTCCAAATTTATTTTATTATGATAAAAAAATGAGCTCTTTTTATTGATAATAATATTTTATTTTTTATTTTTATTATTTTTAATTAATTTTTTAATTAATAAAAATATTAATTTCTTAAAAATATATAAAAATTAATTATTAATTCTTAAAAATAAACATGAATTAATTATTAAATTAATACTTTTATTGATAAATTTATGGTATCCAATATATGAAAGCACTCATCGAGCTCATGTACATCTATGTCTCCCATGTTCTCATCCTCTAGATCTAAACTTGATCCATGCATGAATTAGCCATCTTAAGACCTTATTGGATCAGACCTTAAGACCCTTTAGATTAATCTCAATCCAAGACCAAACAGAAAACCCATCCTACTCTATACACCACCATCGAGCCGGCTCTATCAGAAGCCGAGCTGGCTCGACCGCATCTTGTCTGAATCCTATCTTTTATCTTCTTGACACAACCGGCTTGACTGCACCCCGAGCCGGCTTGACTACATATTCGAGCTAGCCCACCTGTGTGTCAGCCCCTTATCTTGGCTGATTCTTCTCCTGAATTTGGTCCTTTGCTCCACCTTGTATCCCAAGTTTCTAGAGCACCTACCAAGCCCCCTCAAGGTCCTCACACTTGAACCTCAAGCTCGTGCAGGGCTACACGCCGTCTTTATCATAGGACAACTCCTATCCTAGCCCTAGGACTCACACCTATCCTAGTCTCCTAGAGCCAACACCTTAGCTCCTTCCGTGGCCTTCCAAGGCTTGGGAGCACCAAACCAAATCCTACAGCCCCTAGTCACATCGATGATATCTGCATCGATCCTTTATTATCTCGCTGAACTTTAAACTTCCTCGATTTGATAGTTACGAAGGTACCTTGGATCCGGTCGACCATCTTGAAGCCTTTTGGATCATGATGCTGCTCCAAGGTGCACTAGACATCATTCTATGCCGAGCTTTCTCCTCAACTTTGAAGGGAGAAGCAAGGAATTAATACTCGGGCTTTAAATTGGATATAATTTGCTTCTTTGATCAAGAAATGAGTCGTTAGTTCGTGGCTTATTTCATATGCAGCTGATGTTCAAGTTGAGGTTCGGACTCCCTCATCAACATGAAGTAGAAGAAAGGGGAGTCCATCCGAGCTTACGTCAGCTGCTTCAATGCTGCTACACTAGAGGTTTGGAACTTGACCAATCTGTAGCCATGGCCGCATTGAAGGATGATTTTTAGAAGAATAATCTTCTATCCTCCCTAGAGAGGAAGTACCCTAGGGACTTTATTGAGATGCTAGCCTAGGCTGTTGGTTATTCTCGAATAGAAGAAGCCTTCAAAATAAAGGATGATGAGGCTGCAAGAGAGTAGTAGGTGGGCGAATCAAGCAAGCCTGCAGTTGTGAAAAAGTCGAGTGAAGCTCGACTGTGCTCCAAAACCCTTCATGAGTGCAGATAAGTCCGAACTCCTCCTCGACCTCTTCGTCCAAGAAGCCTTAAGCAAAGGGCGTGGCGGAACTTCCCTCCTCGAAGATTCCATAATTATGCTCCTTTGAAAGCCCCAAAGACTCAGGTGTTGATGGAGATTGAGTAGTTACCATGGTCAGAGAAGATGTGGACACATCATGGAAGGCATAATGCCAACAAGTATTGTCTTTATCATCGTGTTGGGGATAAACCCCGCTCCCGCTGAAGTCCAGCTTAATGTTTAGCCTAATGCAACTGGTAATCATGAAAGAGCTTCGATCGAAAATTCTCCTCCAGCAGTCGGACCCCAGCCGAACTCTTCCAATGACGGAACCTTAGCTGAACTCCTTTAGCCAGCCAAACTCTTCAGTGGCCGAACCTTAGTCGAACTCCTTTAGCGACCGAACCCTAGTCGAACTCATTCAGCGACCAAACCCTAGTCGAACTCTTTCAGCGGCTGAACTCCTCCAGTAGTTGAGCTCCTTTCAGATTTCACCTTTAGTCAGATTCCTCTAGGAGTCGAACTCCTTTTCAAACTTCTCCTTTAGTCAAATTCCTCCAGGAGCCAAACTTCCTTCGGACTTCTCCTTCAGTCGGATTCCTCCAGGAGCCCAACTCCCTCCGAACTTCTCCTTCAGATGGATTCCTCCAAGAGCCGAACTCCTTTCAAACTTCTACTTTAGTCGGATTCCTTCAGGAGCCAAACTTCCTCTAGACTTCACCTTCAGATGGATTCTCCATGAGCCGAACTCCTTTTGGACCTCTCCTTCAGATGGATTCCTCCAGAAGCCAAACTCCTTTCGAACTTCTCCTTCAATCAAATTCCTCCAGGAGCCAAACTCCTTCCACACTTCTCCTTCAACCGAATTTCTTCAGGAGTCGAACTCCCTCTGGACTTCTTCCTCAGTCGAATTCCTTAAAGAGCCCAACTCCTTTCGAACTTCTCCTTCAGTCAGATTCCTCCAGGAGCCCAACTCCTTTCAGACTTCTCCTTCAGTCAGATTCCTTTAGGAGCCCAACTCCCTCCAGACTTCTCCTTTAGATGGATTCCTCTAAGAGCCAAACTCAATCCAAACTTCTACTTCAGTCGGATTCCTCCAGAAGTTGAACTCCTTCTGGACCTCTCTTTCAGATGGATTCCTCCAGGAGCCAAACTCCTTTCGGACCTCTCCTTCAATCAGATTCCTCTAGGAGCTGAACTCCTTCTAGACTTCTTCAATTGGATTCCTCTAGGAGCCAAACTCTCTCTCGACTTCTTCCTCTGTCGGATTCCTCCAGAAGCCCAACTCCTTCTAGACTTCTCCTTCAATCGGATTCCTCTAGGAGATGAACTCCTTTTGGACTTCTTCTTCAATCGAATTTCTTCAAGAGCTGAACTTCCTTCAGACTTCTCCCTCCATCAGATTCCTCCAAGAGTCCAACTCCTTCCAGACTTCTCCTTTAGTCAGATTCTTCTAGAAGCCTAACTCCTTCTGGACTTCTCCTTCAATCAGATTCCTGCAGGAGCCAAACTCCTTCCGAACCTCTCCTTCAGATGGATACCTCCAAGAGTCGAACTCCTTCTGAACTTCTCCTTCAATCGGATTCCTCTAAGAGCCAAACTTCTTTCGAACCTTTGCTTCAGTCGGATTCCTTCAGGAGCCAAACTCCCTCCGAACATCTCCTTTAGATGGATTCCTTTAGGAGCTGAACTCCTTTCGAACATCTCCTTCAATTAGATTTCTCTAGGAGCTGAACTCTCTTCGGACTTCTCCTTCAGTCGGATTCCTCCAGGAGTCAAACTCCTTTCGGACTTCTTCTTCAATCGGATTTCCTCTAGGAGCTGAACTCCTTCCGAACTTCTCCTTCAATCAGATTTCTCTAGGAACTAAACTCCCTCTAGACTTCTCCTTCAATCGGATTCCTCCAAGAGCTAAAACTCCTTCCAGACTTCTCCTTCAATCGAATTCCTCTAGGAGCCAAACTTCCTCCAAACTTCTTCTTCAATCAAATTCCTTCAGGAACCGAACTCTCTCTGGACTTTTTCCTCCATCGGATTTCTCCAGGAGCCCAACTCCTTTCGAACTTCTTCTTCAATCGAATTCCTTCACGAGCCAAACTCCTTCTAAACTTCTTCTTCAATCGGATTTCTGTAGGAGTCAAACTCCCTCCGAACTTCTTCCTCCACCGGATTCCTCCAAGAGCCCAACTCCTTTCGAACTTCTCCTTCAGTCGAATTCCTCCAGGAGTACAACTCCTTCCGAACTTTTTCTTCAATTGGATTTCTTTAAAAGCCTAACTCTTTTTGAACCTTTCTTTCAGATGGATTCCTCCAAGAGCCAAACTCTTTCTAGACCTCTCCTTTAGATGGATTCCTCTAGGAGCTGAATTTCTTTCGAACCTCTCCTTTAGTTAGATTTCTCCAAGAGCCGAACTCCTTTCGGACTTCTTCTTCAATCGGATTCCTTCAGGAGTGGAACTTCTACCAGACCTCTCCTTCAATCGAATTCCTCCAGGAGCCAAACTCCTTCCAGACATCTCCTTCAGTCGAATTCCTCTAGGAGCCAAACTTCCTTCAGACCTCTCCTTCAGATGGATTCCTCCAGGAGCCAAACTCCTTTCGGACCTCTCCTTCAGTCGGATTCCTCTAAGAGCCAAACTTCCTCCAAACTTCTTCTTTAGTCGAATTCCTCTAGGAGAAGAAATCCTTCCAAACTTTTCTTTCAATCAGATTTCTCTAAGAGCCAAACTCCTTCCGAACTTCTCCTTCAATCAGATTCCTTCCGGAGCCAAACTCCTTTTGAACTTTTCGTTCAATCAAATTTCGTCACGAGCTGAACTCTCTCTAGACTTCTTCTTTAGTCAAATTCCTCTAGGATCCAAACTTCTTCCAAACTTCTCCTTCATTAGAATTCTTCTAGAAGCCAAACTTCTCCTTCAGTCGAACTTCTCCACTTATCGAACTCCTTCAGTTGAACGTCTCCACTAGTCAGACTCCTTCTAGACTTCTCCATCAGTCGAACTCCATCCAGATTCCTCTAATGGATTACTTCCAGATTTTAAATAGCATTCCTTTCGAATGATCTCCTCTAGCTATATTCCCTTTAGGAGTCCGAGCTCCTCTAGAATTGACATACGTTAAAGCTTTTCACCTCTCCATGTGGCCGTGAGCAGCTTAGTACTGGATGGCTATGGCCGTTACTATCAGTCTACTATAGATGGCACCCCACTTATGCGGTCTTGAGCGACTAGCTACCGGATGGCTATGGCTGTCACTATCGATCTATTGCAGGCGGCACCCCTCTCACGCAGTCCAAAGTAGCCAGCTATCGGATGGCTACGACTGTCACTATCAGTCTGCTACAGGCGGCGCTCATCTTCATAACAAACCCTATATGGCTTTGAGTGGCCAGCTACCGGACGGCTATGGCTATCACTATCTGTCTGCTCCGGGCTCCATCTATAAAAGGAATCCTCTAGATACATTTTCTTTAAGCTCTCTTCTCCTTCCCAAAATTCTACTGACTTCTTTTTTGAGCACTCCATTTTTATTGATCAGAAGAGCTGACTTGATTGTCGGAGGGTCCTGCCGGAGCCACCACCACCAACTTCAGATGAAACTTTATTTTGCAAGTCACCAACGGTGACCTCTTTTTCCTCAACTCTAGCTCGATCCGATGTCAATCAAATTTTGCACCAACAGAATTGGTGCTAGAAGGAGGGCCTCTATTCCCAAGGTTTTCTTATTCTTAAAGGAGTGCTTAGTAGCAATCTCTCTTCTCGTTCTCTAAAGTTCTTTTAAAAAAAATGCCTCCCAAGAAAGCTTCAACCCAGTGATCAACGGCCTTTGTAGCTAGATCCCATCCAGATCTATCCACTCCCACTTCAGCTTCGGCAACTCAAGCTCCACTTGTAGCTATAGTGGGTGTGGAGTAGTTCAACCTGCTTGTCCAACAGATTCGTGATCTCATGAGGTAGTGCAAGACATACATCGACAGGCCCCAATGCCGATTCGATTGAAGTAAGCTTCTTCGGAGCCCCATGATCCGATCTGGGAATGATCGACCTGGGCTAGCCGATCGGTGACCTCCGAAAGGGGGAAGCAGAGGGTAGAGAACCCTTGCTTGGATCGTGACTCAACCCAAGGGGAGCCTTGTATCTGTTCCACCAGAAAATCCTGGAGATCAATGATCGTAAAGATCTCCTGGATCAAAGCCTCCTAGAAATGAGTCGATGAATTGAAGAACTCCATCATACTTTCTCCTCGCACAGTAATAATGTTTGCACTGACCCTTCTTTTTCTTAGAGGATTATGCAGGAACCAATCCCGCCGAACTTCAAGCTCCCATAGTTTGAGAGTTACGATGGGACCACCAATCCGATCGACCACTTGAAGGCCTTTTGGATAATGATGCTGCTCCACGATGTGCTAGATGCCATTTTGTGCCGGGCATTCCCATCTACCCTCAAGGAAGGCATCAGAAACTGGCACTCAATACTTAAGCCGGACACCATCCTTTCCTTCGATTAGATGAGCCATTGATTTATGGCTCACTTTGTCAACAGCCAACATCTGCACCGAGGTTCGGATTCCCTAATGAATATCAAGCAGGAGGGAGAATCTATTTGGGCTTATGTCATCCGATTTAATGCTGCTGCATTGGAGGTCCAGAATCTAGACTAGTCTATTGCAATGGCCGCACTTAAGGATGGCCTTTAGAAGAATAATTTGCTATTCTCCCTCAAAAAGAAGTACTCTAGAAACTTTGCTGATCTGCTAGCTTGGATTGAAGGGTATGTTCGAGCAGAAGAAGTCTTCAAATTGAAAGATAAGAAAACCATAGGAGAGTGGTAGATGGGTGAGTCTAGTAAACCCATGCTGATGGAGGGACGAATGAAATTCGGCCGTGCTCACAGACTCCCCCCGAGTGCAAGCGAGCCCGAACTCCTCCTCAAGCTCATCGTCAAAGAAGCCCCAACGGAAGGATGCAAAGTTCTTCCCCCAGAAGGTTTCACAACTACGTCTTCCTTAATGCTCCAAAAATGTAAGTATTGATGGAGATCAAGGAGCAACTACCGAGATCTGAAAGGATGTGCACCCATCCTGACAAGTGCAATCCCAACAAATACTGCCTCTACCATTGTGACCATGATCATGATACCGAAGAATGCATTCAACTCCAAGATGAGATCAAGGAGCTCATTAAGGGAGGCTGGCTGGGTTGATTCCTCAAACGTCGACCTGATGTAAGAAAAGATCGACTGAGAGCACTATCGTAGCCAGAACCACCAATGAGGAAGTAACAACAAGGAGATCGGTCGCCTCTCGATATCATCAATGCTATCTCTAGGGGGGCTTAGTATCTCAACCTCAAAGCTAGGGGAGGATTGCCCCAAATTGAGAAGGCCCGTATGAAATAGAGGAGGTCGTTCGGCTCGAAACTTATCGTCTGAATGAGCTTGGAAGAATAATGCTCCCATAATCTTAAAACTCAGAGAATCTGAGAATATACTATCGGTAATTTTTCTTTAATAAAACTCCTCCATTTCAATATTATGGTTTCTTTGTGCAAAAACTATGTGATGATAGGGAAGAAGCAATCAATAGTGGCCATGTTAGGAACAAGAGGAGAACCTCATCCTAACATGAGCACGTCGAAGGCCTCGTTCATTTTAGACAAGATGAGAGAAGAGGCCCTAACAATGGCGTTTATGCGCCGCTACAGCCTATTAGGAACAGGAGGAAAACCTCATCCTAACGTGAGCAAAGTCGAAGGCCTCGTTCATTTTAGACAAGATGAGGGGAGAGGCTCTGACAAGAGCCCTTATGTGCCCCTACAGCCCATTAAGAATAGGAGGAGAATCTTATCCTAACGTGAGCAAAGTCGAAGACCTCGTTCATTTTAGATGAGTTGAGGGGAGAGGCCCTGACAACGGCCCTTATGTGCCCCTACAGCCTGATAGAAACAGGAGGAGAACCTCATCCTAACGTGAGCAAAGTCGAAGGCCTCGTTAATTTTAGACGAGATGAGAGGAGAGGCTCTGATAATGGCCCTTATGCACCCCTACAGCCTGTTAGGAACAGGAGGAGAACCTCATCCTAACGTGAGCAAAGTCGAAGGCTTCGTTCATTTTAGATAAGATGAAGGGAGAGGTCCTAACAATGGCCCTTATGCGCCCCTATAGCTCGTTAGGAATAAGAGGAGAACCTTGTCCTAAGGAGAGCAAAGCCAAAGGTCTCATTCATTTTAGATGAGGTGAGGGGAGAGGCCCTAACAACGCCCCTTATACGCCCTTACAACCGTTAGAAATAGGAAGAGAACCTCATTCTAACGAGAGCAAAGCTGAAGGCCTCGTTCATTTTAGACAAGATAAGGGGAGAGGCTCTGACAATGGCCCTTATGCTCCTACACTCTATTAGGAATAGGAGGAGAACCTCATCCTAACATGAGCAAAGTTGAAGGCCTCATTCATTTTAGATGAGGTGAGAGGAGAGGCCTCGACAATGATCCTAATGTGCCCCTACAATCTATTAGGAATAGGAGAAAAACATCATCCTAATATGAACAAAAGTCGGAACCTCGTAGACCAAAAATGCGGAGAAGAAAGAAGCTCGGTAAAGAATCCTTACCTGAGTTTTCCCACGACAACCTGACTGTGTCAAATGCAAAAGATAGAATCTTATCCTGTTTGCAAGAGAGGTCCTAGTCTGATGTCCACGACAAGCTCGACGTGCGGAACAAGCAACAAGCATGGGAACCCAAGATAGGAGATATGATCTCTCCCGAGCTTCAACCTGAATGAGTGCATAACTCAAAAAAGGACTTCAGCAGTCACCATTTTTGTACTCCCTTCCTTCGAATTTCAAACTCAGGAGTGGGGGGACTATTGTTGGGGATAAACCTCGCTCCCATCAAAGTCCAGCCTGATGTTTAGCCTAATACAATTGGTAATCACAAAAGTGCTTCGATCGAAAATTCTCCTCCAGCGGTCGGACCCCAGTCGAACTTCTCCAGCGGTCGAACCTTAGCCAAACTCCTTCAGTGACCAAACTCCTAAGCATCCAAACCTTAGTCGAACTCTTTCAGTCACCGAATCCCAACCAAACTCCTCCAATAGCTAAACCCCAGTCGAACTCCTTTAGCGATCGAACTCTAGCCGAACACCTTCAGTGGCTGAACTCCTCCAGCAGCCAAACTCCTTATGGATTTCTCCTTCAGTTGAGTTCCTTCAGGAGCCGAACTCCTTCCAGACTTCTCTTTCAGTTGGATTTCTCTAGGAGCCAAACTCCCTTTGGATATCTCCTTCAGTCGGATTCCTTAAGGAGCCCAACTTCTTTCGGACCTCTCCTTCAGTCGGATTTCTCTAGAAGTCCAACTCCCTCTGGACTTCTCCTTCAGATGGATTCCTTCAAGAGTCGAACTCCTTCTGGACTTCTACTTCAATTAGATTCCTCCAGGAGCCAAACTTCCTTCGAACTTCTCCTTTAGATGGATTCCTTCAGGATTCAAACTTCTTCCAGACCTCTCCTTCAGTCAAATTCCTCCAAGAGTCGAACTTCTTCTGGACCTCTTCTCCAATTGGATTCCTTTAGGAGCCAAACTCCTTCTAGACTTCTCCTTCAATCAAATTCCTCTAGGAGCCGAACTCGATCCGGACTTCTCCCTCAATCGGAATCCTTTGGGAGCCCAACTTCTTCCGAACTTCTCCTTCAATTGGATTCCTTTAGGAGCCCAACTCCCTCTAGACTTCTCCTTCAGATGGATTTCTTCAGGAGCCGAACTCCTTCCAAACTTCTACTTCAGTCGAATTCCTCTAGGAGCTGAATTTCCTTCGAACTTCTCCTTTAGATGGATTCCTCCAAGAAGCCGAACTCCTTCCGAACCTTCTCTTCTGTCAGATTCCACCAACAGCCAAACTCTTTCCAGACTTCTCCTTCAATCGGATTCTACCAGGAGCTGAACTCCCTCCAGACTTCTTCCTCCATCAGATTCCTCCAGGAGCCCAACTCCTTTCGGACTTCTCCTTCAATCAGATTCCTTTAGAAGCCAAACTTCCTCCGGACTTCTCCCTCCATCGAATTCCTCTAGGAGCCCAACTCCTTCAGAATTTCTCCTTCAGTCGAATTCCTCAAGGAGTCCAACTCCTTCCGAACTTCTCCTTCAATCAGATTCCTCTAGGAGCCAAACTCCTTTCGGACCTCTCCTTTAGATGGATTCCTTCAGGAGTCGAACTCCTTCCGGACCTCTCCTTTAGATGATACCTTTAGGAACCGAACTCCTTCCGAACCTCTCCTTCAGTCGGATTCCTCTAGGAGCTAAACTCCTTTCAGACTTCTCCTTCAATTGGATTCCTCCAGGAGCTGAACTCCTTCCAAACCTCTCCTTTAGTCAGATTCCTCTAGGAGCCGAACTTCCTCTGGACCTCTCCTTTAGATGGATACCTTTAGGAGCTGAACTTCCTCCGAACTTCTCTTCAGTTCAGTTGGATTCCTCTAGGAGCCGAACTTCTTTCGGACTTCTTCTTCAATCGGATTCCTCTAAGAGCCAAACTCCTAGATTTCTCCTTTAGTCAGATTCCTTCAAGAGCCAAATTTCTTTTGGACTTCTCCTTCAATCGAATTCCTCTAGGAGCCAAACTTCCTTCGAACTTCTCCTTCAGTTGGATTCCTCTAGGAGCTGAACTCCTCCTTCAGTCAGATTCTTTCAGGAGCCAAACTTCCTCCAAAACTGCTCCTTCAATTAGATTCCTCCAGGAGCCGAACTCCTTCCGGACTTCTCCTTCAATTGAATTCCTCTAGTAGTCGAACTCCCTCCGTTAGATTCCTTTAGGAGCCCAACTTCTTTCAAACTTCTTCTTCAATCAGATTCCTTCAGGAGCTAAACTTCTTTCGAACTTCTCCTTCAATCGCATTTTTTCAGATGCCAAACTTCCTCCAGACTTCTTCCTTCATTGGATTCCTTCAAGAGCCCAACTCCTTTCGGACTTTCTTCTTCAGTCAGATTCCTCTAGGAGCCCAACTCCTTCCGAACTTCTTCTTCAAATGGATTCTTTCAAAAGTCAAACTCCTTCTGGGCATCTCCTTCAGATGGATTCCTTCAAAAGTCGAACTCCTTCATGACCTCTCCTTCGATCGGATTCCTCCAGAAGTCGAACTTCTTCTGAACTTCTTCTTCAATCGGATTTCTTCAAGAGCCAAACTCCTTTCGAACATCTCCTTCAATCGGATTTCTTCAGAAGACGAACTCCTTTTGAACCTCTCCTTCAATCGGATTCCTCCAGTAGTCAAACTCCCTCCGTGCCTCTCCTTCAGATGGATTCATCCAGGAGATGAACTTTCTTCGGACCTCTCCTTCAGTCAGATTCCTCTAGGAGCCAAACTCCTTTTAGACTTCTCCTTCAATCGGATTCCTCTAGGAGCTGAACTTCCTCCGAACTTCTTCTTCAATCGAATTCCTCCAAAAGCTAAACTTCTTTCGAACTTCTCCTTCAGTCGGATTCCTCTAGGAGCCAAACTTCCTCCAGACTTTTCTTTAGTCAGATTCCTTCAGGAGCCAAACTTTTTTTGGACTTCTCCTTTAATCGAATTTATTCAAGAGTCAAACTTCTTCCGAACTTCTCCTTTAGCTGAACTTCTTTACCAGTCGAACTTCTTCAGTCAAACTTCTCCACCAGTCAGACTCCTTCTAGACTTCTCCATCAATCAAGCTTCTCCATCAATCGGACTCCTTCTAGACTTCACCATCAGTCAAACTCCATCCAGATTTCTTCAGTGGATTACTTCTAGATTTTAAGTAGCTTTCCTCCTAGATGATCCCCTCTAGCCATATTTTTTTTAGGAGTTTGAGTTTCTCTAGAATTGACATATGTCAAAGCTCTTCATCCCTCCACATGGCCCCGAGCAGCTCAGTACTGGATGGCTACGATTGTCACTATCAATCTACTGCAAATGGTGCCCCACTCATATATCCTTGAGCAGCAAACTATCGAACGGCTATGGTTGTCACTATCAGTCTACTATGGTAGCACTCCTCTCATGTGGCTCTGAGCAGTCAGCTACTGGATGGCTATGGCTGTCACTATCAATCTGCTATAGATGGTGCTTCTCTCCATAACAAACCTTACACGACCTCGAGCGGCCAGCTATTGGATGGCTATGGCTGTCACTATCAGTCTGCTCCAGGCTCCATCTATAAAAGGAACCCTTCAGCTACATTTTCTCTAAGCTCTCTTCTCCTTTTCAAAACTCTGCTGACTTCTTTTCTGAGCACTCCATTTTTGTTGGCCAGAAGAGCTGACTTGATCATCGAAGGATCCTACCGGAGCCACCACCACTGACTTCAGGTGGGATTTTTTTCTGTAGGTCATCGATGGTGACCTCTTCTTCCTCAACTCCAACTCGATCTGACGTCGATCAGATTTTGCACCAATAGTGACCATGATCATGATAATGAAGAATACATCCAGCTCCAAGATGAGATAGAGAAGCTCATTAGATGAGGATGGCTGGACTGCTTTCTAAGACGTTGGCTAGAAAGGAGGAAGGATTGGCGAAGAGTCCTACCATAATCTAAACCACCTCAAAGGGATGAGCCACAAGGGGATTGTCCCCCATTTGGAATTATCAATGCTATCATTGGGGGACATCAGCAGGAGGAGACTAGTGGGATGGTTGAGCTGGCAAAGTGGCAAAGGATTGAGGAACCGGTTGCCTTCATTGAAGAAGATGCCTAGAATATTTAATTTTAGCACAATCATGTGATTGTAGTTACTTTAAACATTACTGACTATGATGTACACTGCATTTTGATTGACAATAAAAGCTCTGCTGATGTTTTATTTTATGATGCATTCTTTAAAATGGCTATACCAAATAATAGAATGAGCCCAATAAGCTTCCTACTAGTGGGATTCATCGGCAATGCAGTGTCGGTCGAAAAAATAATAACTGTATCTATTATGGCAAGTCGATACCCAAGACAATCAAAGGCCTAAGTGGATTTTTTAGTAGTGAAGGCTCCTTCAGCTTACAACACAATTCTTGGCCAACCTGGCTTGAATGCACTTCGGACAGTGGTCTCAATCTATTACTTAAAGATGAATTTTTCAATAAGTTATGGGGTTGGAGAAGTCAAAGGAGATCAGACTCTCACATAGTACTGCTACACTATTGCTTTTTAGAGGGAAGGCAAGTGGAATCTTATTCGGTAGATGGGCTTGATGCCCGTGATGATTTGAAGGAAGAATGAGGGAACCAATTAAGGACCTAGTGGAGGTTCCATTAAATGATGGACATGAAGACCACACTACATAAATTGGCTCCAACCTAAGGGAAGAGGTCAAGAGGTAGCTTGTTGCATTTTTGTGAAAAGATGCTAATGTCTTCACCTGGGTGCTCGTAGATATGCCCAAAATTGATACCAAGGTGATGGAATGTCATCTAGCTATAGATCCCAAACGTTGGCTTATAAACAAAAGAAGCATAGCTTTGTGTCAGAGCGACAAAAAGCCATTATGAACAAGGTTGACAAACTCTTCAAAGTTAAATTTATCAAGAAAGTATCCTACTTAGACTGGATCGCCAATATCGTCCTTGTCAAAAAAGCAAACGTCAAGTGGAGGATATACATAGACTTCACATATCTAAACAAAGCCTGTCCAAAGGATAGCTACTCCTTGTTGAGAATTGACCAACTAGTAGGTGCAACCTCAAGCCATGAGCTCCTCGCTTTCATGCTTGCCTTCTCTAGTTACAATCAAATCCAGATGGCCCTAGAAGATGAGGAGAAAACTACTTTTATTACTGACCATGGTCTTTATTATTACATGGTTATGCCATTTGGATTAAAGAATGCAAGTGTCACTTATTAACGTCTGGTGAATAAGATCTTCAAGGAGTAAATCGACTGTAAAATGAAGGTCTATATAGATGATATGCTTATTAAAAGCCAATCTTCATCAAATCACATTATCGATCTTGAAGAAAATCTTCAACATCCTTTAGTGGTATAAGATGAAGCTGAGTCCAACCAAATATGCTTTCGAAGTAACTTTAGAAACATTCTTGAGATTTATGGTGTTAAGACGTGGCATTCGAGGCAAACCTAGAGAAGATCAGAGCCATCCAAGAGATGACTGCCCCAAAACTAATAAAGAAAGTCCAATGCCTTATGGATAAAGTTATAGCTCTAAATCATTTCATTTTAAGGTCGGCAGAGCACTGCATACCCTTTTTCCAAGTACTCAAGTAGCCTAAGAATTTCTATTGGACTCCTGAGTGTCAGCAAGTTTTTAAAAAATTAAAGAACTACCTCAGCTCACCTCATCTCCTTACCAAGCCCGAACTTGGGGAAGAATTATTCTTATATTTGGCGGTCTCCCCAGTGGCCTTTGTGCCTATTCTAGTTAAGGAAGAGGCAAAAGTGCAAAGAATAATCTACCGTCGAGTTTTGAGAGATGCCGAAACCATGTATACTAAGTTAAAAAAAACTAACTTATGCTTTATTGATTGTAGTTCGGAGGCTTCGACCTTACTTCTAGGGACACACCGTAACACTTCTCATTGATCAACCGATCAAGACAGTTCCTTATCAGATAGATGCCTCTAGAAGAATAGCAAAATGAGCTATTGAGCTCATGGAGTTCGACATTAACTTTCAACCTTGGTTGTCGATCAAAACTCAGATATTGGTTGACTTTATAGTAGTGTACCATCCTAGATGAAGTCAAACCTGAACAGTCCAAGATCAATACTTCATGGTTATAGCCAAACTGAAGAAAGAGCGGATCTCTCCAAAAGCTTTTGGATCCTGTATGCAGACGGATCATCCAATGCCTTCGGAGTGGGTGCGGGCTTGATCTTAATCAACCCAGAAGGAATTATTGTTGAATATGCATTGCACTTTGAATTTCTCATAACAAATAATGAAGTAGAATATGAAGCTCTGATTGTGGGATTAAAGATAGCTGAAGAATTGGAAGCAGATCGAGTGAAAGTTTATAGTGACTCCAAGTTGATGGTCGGGCAAGTTAGCAGTAACTATGAAGCTTGAGAAGAAAGCATGAAGAAGTACCTAAAAATAGTGAGGAGCCTGATCTCGACCTTCAATAGCTTTGAGATTTAACAAATCCTAAGAGTAAAAAATACTAGGGCCAACCTTCTCTCCAAGATAGCCACACTAGCTCTGAGCAAACTGCTGAAAGAGGTCTACTTTGAAGTTCTGCAACACCTAAGTTTGGTAGAATCCCAGACAATGATGCAGGTCGATGGTGAGCCTAGCTGGATCGACCCATTCCTTACGTACCTCAAAGATGGTGTCCTTCCCTGAGATCCAAAGGAAGCTCGAAAATTAAAAAACCAAGCCTCTTGTTATGTTCTATATGAAGATAAATTGTACAAAAGGTTGTACTCTTTGCCATTGCTGAAATGTCTTTGACTTTCTAAAGTCGACTATGCACTATGGGAAGTTCATGAAGAAATATGTGGAAATCATTTGGGCGCCAGAGCTCTATCTCACAAACTACTTTGATAGGGCTACTATTGGCCGACTATGCATCAAGATGCAGTGGAATATGTGAAGAAATATAATTGATGTCAGAGGAATGCCAACATTCAAAGACAACCAGTCTCTTAACTTACACCTTTGAGCACTCCATGGCCATTTGCACAATGGGAGATGGATATACTCAAACCCTTTTCCATGGCATCTAGACAGCGAAGGTTTCTTTTAGTGGCAATAGACTACTTCATTAAATGGATCGAGGCCAAACCCCTGGCTAAAATTACTAAAGTAAAAGTATAGGACTTCATCTGAAAGTCAATAGTTTGTAGATTTGGGCTATCTTGGACTTTAATAACTGACAATGGATACCAATTACATGGATGAAGTTTACCAAGTTTTATGAAGATTTGAATATCTCCCATCACTTTACTTTAGTAGCTCATCCATAGGCAAATGGTGAGGCCAAGGTGACCAATAGGATCCTGCTACAAGGTATAAAGGCAAGACTTGAGAGGGCGAAAGAAACTTGGGTGGATGAACTCTATCATATACTTTGGGCTTATAGAACTACTCAAAGATTACCAACCGAAAAAACTCCATTTGCCCTAGCTTTTGAAATGGAGGAGGTCATCCTAATAGAACTCAAACTTCCTTCAGCACGAGTTAAGGCATTCAGTGAATAGAGAAATTCATAAGATCTCAGAGCCAACCTCGACTTGTTGGAAGAAAAATGAGAGATGGCCCAGATCATGATGGTGGCTTACAGGCAAAAATTACTTCGCTATTATAATTCCAGGGTTAGAAGCAAAGCATTTAGGGTGGGACACCTGGTGCTTCAGCAAGTGGACGTCTCACAGTCTCAGAATCAAGGAAAGCTCGCTCTGAATTGGAAAGACCCTTATGAGGTTAGAGAAATTGTCCGACCTGAGACTTACTATCTGAAGGAGCTTGGATGAATCACACTACCACAACCTTGAAACTCAAAAAATTTATGAATGTATTATCAGTAATCACATCTCAATAACTTTTTTTTACTTTGACATCTTTATTTTTGATGAAAAATATGTGATGACAGAAAATAATCCAACCAAACTTTATTCTTGAATGAAGTAGAAGGCCTCCGGATATCTAAGACAAGAGGTTAACCTCATTGTAGTGAGGATGAAGGCCTCCGATTATCTAAGACAAGAGGTTAATCTCATCATTGCAAGGGTGAAGTCCTCCGGTTATCTAAGATAGAAGGTTAACCTCATCATAGTGAGGGTGAAGGCCTTTGGTTATTTAAGATAGGAGGTTAACCTCATCACAATGAGGGTGAAGGCCTCTGATTATTTAAGACATGAGGTTAACTTCATTGTAGTGAGGGTGAAGTGAAGGCCTCTGATTATCTAAGATAGGAGGTTAACCTTGTTGTAGCAAGGTAGAAGACCTTTGGTTATTTAAGATAGGAGGTTATCCTCATCATAGTGGGGGTTAGGTGATGGCCTCAGGTTATTTGAGATAGGAGGCTGACCCTTGAAGGAAATCACGCAAGATTTAAGCATGCATTTTTAAAATTTTTTTCAAATAAAATAGCAATGAAAGTAAATATTAATCTAAAATTAATACTATGCATGCATTGATTATATCAAATAAATCCTACTTAGAATCTAAACATGCTAATATGTGATAGAAAAATAAAATGCATTCGATCAACAAATCGAATCTACTGATCGATACGAGTTCAGAACTTGATACCTTTTTACAGGTAGCTGATCTCCATGATCTGAATCCATCAAAAGAAGTTGTGGTGTTATGTTGTAGCTGCATACTCATTCGGCCTCTACAGATGGTCCATACGGAGCTCTTGATCCCGACCAGCTCCACCGGAGTGCTAGCTCCTTATCGGGGCCTTCGACGGCTGATCATGATCGATCCAATCGATCATATACTTTTTGATTTCTTGGATACTCTAAAAAATCAAAACACAAATATTTGAGGATGATGAAGAGGTTTTTTAAATTTGATGGCGATCCGATGCTCACAGCACTCGATCTTTCCACCCAAACATAGATTCCCAAAACAAGGGTTTCACTCAGCCCAAAAACCCTAACACACTAAAAATTTTATCACACCCCCTCTATGTGGAGTTTTTCTATGAAACAAGTTTTTATGGAAAGATGACTTTCAAATCTATAAACTCTATTTAGATTATATCTAAAAATTGGGTATTCTTAGAGGTGAAAATCAGAAGAGAAGAGAGGCATGAGGGAAAAGTAAAGTGTTGTAGGACCCTACTCAAGTTTACTCTAAGATTTTTTTCACCCAAAACTAATATTCAATCACTCTAAAATTTTTACCATGTAATGCTAACCCCTTCTTGTGCTTGCACAAAAAATATAATAATTTATTTAGGTGAATACCATGGGAAAAGTGCATGAAAAGAGATAAGGGTCAAGTGGTTGGAAGGTTTTAACCACTCACTTGATTTCAAAAATCAAATGAGCCTCTTATCTTTATGCAATGCCTCCTCCCATGTGTTTAACATGCAAAAAAACTCTCCTTCTATGTGTGCATATTTTTATTTCTCTAAAAATATTCGACAAACAAAAGGGAGGGCATGGGAAGCAAATAAGGTTGGATTGGTTCCAACCTCCAACAAACTAAGTTGAATTCAAAACTCAACTTACTTTGAACCAGTCCAATCTTTGGACCAAGTCAAAAGTAGATAAGAGAGGGGGTGTAGAAACCTTTTGGGTGAGAGAAAGGTTATGTACAAAATTTTGGGCATGGAACAAAAGTGGAAAAGTCAAAAAAAAAGTGGGAGCATGGGAGAGTTTGAATTCAAACTTCATTTGACTTAGTCCTAATAGGTTTCAACCAAACCAATTAATCTAGACCAAATTAGACCAAGTTAAATCCAACTAAATTAGGCTTAGCCGAATCCAATAAAACTTTAATCAAATTAGAAATTAATTAGGTCCAAATCCTGTTTAAATCAGGGTTAAAACTCCCATAGCGATTAGGTCATCTCATGACCTGATTGGATCAAACCCAATTGAATCAAATTCAATTGAACTTGATCGAATCCTCATCTCTCAATCAAATTGAGCTAATTAGCAATTGAATTACTAATTAAACCTTTAAAAATATCTAAGTCCAAATTGGATGGATTATCGATCAATAGAGTCCCATCAACATGAAATTTCTAAAGAGTCCCAATCTAGTGGGACTCTTGAACCCAGTGTCCCAAATGAACGAAACTCGCATTCTTAGAGTTCCAGATCAGTGGGACTTCAGATTAGAGAGTTTTAGATGAGTAGGACTTAGAGTCCCAATCCAGTGGTACTCTTGGTCATAGAGTCCCAGTCCAGTGGGACTCTTGACCATAGTGTCCTAGGTCATCAAGACTCATGATCAGCCATCAGATCAGGTAGGAACTTCTTATGTGTATGACTCCATAATTTCAAATCCTAAGTTGATAGTATAGAAATTAATTTTCTGTATCAATCTATGTGACCATCTAGCAATGGTACCCGACGTTCGGATAGGTCAAAAAGTCCCAATGCAATAATGACGAACATGTGGAATATGGTTACCTTATAATTCATCCCCTTGATCACGATGCTTAAAAGGATGATCTAGGGTTTACTGTCAATCCTATAATTCATCCATATTATATTTTAAAATTTAGCATCCATCATATGGACTATTTTGATTGAGGATTTGCTTAATTGAAATACAGCGACGCACTTGCTCCAACACTTGAAGGGATTAATCCCATCTTGACTCACACACCGACAAGTCAAGTACTTGACTGCACCTAGTAGCTTTCCATCATTGAATTAGAAATTCAGATAGTCTGGTACCTAAGTACAGTGAGTTGCTTGCAAGTCACCATGGTGGTCTCAGGTCTAAGAGACACTTATACCCATATTCTTCGGGACTAATCTTGATAGAAGAAAAGCTCCAAAGTTGGTCACGTTCAGTGCTGATGTACCCATACATCTCACTTGCATGCCATGCCAGTATCTCAATACTCCTTGGTTACGAGGACAAGCAACCTATATGGCACATAATGATCTATACTCGATAAACGTTGTCATCCTAAATAACAACATATCTTTTGGTCATGAATAATTTAAGAACTAAATGATAAATCCTCCTTTGTCAAATCTAGATAGTCCTAAGGACTTCATCACAACACAAAAGTTCATTAGAAGATAATAGAATTTATGATGAAAAATGCCAAAATAATTTTTATTATTTGATAATTCATATATAAGTACAATAAGTAGCACAACTGTCAACAGGCTGACGATTGGCTTTGGAACATATTCCCAATAATCTTCTACTTGGACTACCAATCGGTGCAGTATCTAATACCTATCTTCGACTTGAAGTCATTGAACTCCTTTACTACAATAGCTTTAGTGAATGGATCGGTCAGGTTTTTTTTTCCATCGATCTTCTGAAGATCGACATCACCTCGATCCATAATTTCTTGGATAAGGTGGAAGCAGCACAGAATATGCTTCATCCACTGGTGTGCCTTAGGTTTCTTCACCTGAGCAATGGCTCTAGAGCTATCGCAATAGAGCAAAATTGAACCATCAAGAGAGGGTGCTACTCCAAGCTTGGTGATGAATTTTCTCAGCCACACTACTTCTTTGGTAGCATCTGATGCAGCGACATACTCTGCCTCACAAACTGAATCAGCCATAGTGTGTTGCTTGGAACTCTTCTAACAGATGGCCCCACCAATAAGGGTGAATATATATTCCAACACACTCTTGCTATCATCATGATCAGACTGAAAATTGGAGTCTGTGAACCCCACTAGTTTCAAGTCCAATTTATCATATATAAGCCACTGGTCCTTAGTATTTCTTAAATACTTCAGGATGGTTTTAACAATCTTTCAGTGATTCTCTCTTGGATCATATTGATATCTACTCACTACCCTTAGTGAGTATGCCACATCTAGTCGTGTACATATCATGGCATACATGATAGAACCCATTGTCGAAGCATATGGTATTCTACTCATATGCTCTCTTTCTAGAGGTGTTGTCAGACAATCCCTCTTTAAAAGAAAAATTTCATGGCCTATTGATAGATAGTCTTTCTTGAAATTCTGCATGCTGAACCATTTCAGCATAGTATTAATGTATGTAGACTGAGACAATCCAAGCAACCTTTTAGACTTATTTCTATAGATCTTCATCCCTAAGATGTAAGAAGCTTCTCTCAGATCTTTTATGGAGAACTGTAATGACAGCCAGATCTTTATTTCTTGCAATGCAAGGACATCATTTTCAATTAAGAGAATATCATCCACATACAATTCTAGGAATACTATTGCTGAACCATTAGCCCACTTGTATATTCAGCTCTCCTCTTCATTCTTAATGAAGCCATACATTTTGATTATTCTATCAAATTGTATGTTCTAGCTTCGAGATGCCTGCTTAAGTCTATAAATGGACCTTTGAAGCTTACACACCTTAGACTTATCTATGGATATGAGTCCTCCAGGCTGTATCATATACACCTCTTCATCCAGCTCTCCATTTAGAAAAGCTATTTTCACATCCATCTGTCAGATTTTATAGTCCAGATGGACAGCAATGACAAGCATAATCTGAATGGATTTGAGCATTGCCGTAGGAGAGAATGTCTCATCATAGTCAATACTATAACATTGACGATATCCCTTGGCAACCAGATGGGCTTTATGGATCTTCACCTTTTCGTCTGCGCTCCTTTTCCTTTTGAAGACCCACTTACACCCTATGAATTTTATCCCTTTGGGTGGGTCAACCAATGTCTATACATCGTTGACCTTCATGGATTCTATTTTGGATTTCATGGCCTCAAGCTATTTCTCATAGTCAAATCTCTGCATTGCATCCATATAGATGATTGGGTCCTAATCGTTCTCATCAAGTTCGATAGGATCCCCATCTCGGATCAAAAAATCATAGTATCTATCCGATTGATGTGGCACTCTACCAGATCGTCTTAAGGGTGCATCTACAATGGGCTCTGGGTCTGATCTAATCAGATCCAGCTTAGGTTCAATAACTTGTGTCTGTTCTTCCACCTATCGTACTTCATCAAGTTCGACCTTAGAGGTATTAGTTCCTTCACCAAGAAACTTCTTTTCTAAAAAGACTGCCTTAAGGCTGACAAATACTTTTTGCTCATTAGTAAGGTAGAAGTAGTATCCTTTGATTTCTTTTGGATAATCTATAAAACTACACTTATCAAACCTAGGTCCAAGTTTGACTGTCATTAAACATTTGATATAAGCCGGACACCCCCAAACTCTAAGGTGTGAAAGCATTGGCTTACGCCCTGTTCATATCTCATATGGTATTTTATTAATAGATTTATTAAGAACCCTATTTAGAATGTAACAAGCTGACTTGAGCGCATATCCCCATAGGGAGATCGGCAAACCAGCAAATCCCATCATGGATCGAACCATGTCTAATAGGATCCGATTTCTCCTTTCAGACACACCATTATGTTGTGGTGTTCATGGAGGGATCCATTAGGAGAGAATTTTGTTCTCCCCAAGATATGACAAAAACTCATTGTAAAGGTACTCACCCACTCAGTCAGGCCGAAGAGTTTTAATACTCTTCCAATTTGCTTTTCTACCTCATTTCGAAATAGTTTGAATATTTCAAATGACTCTGACTTATGCTTCATTAAATAGACGTTTCCATACCTCAATAGATCATCTGTGAAGGCTATGAAGTAGAAATATCCACCTCTGGCACTTGAGCTCATGGGTCCACATACATCCAAATGTACTAGACTCAGCAGTTTAGTGGCTTGTTCACCTTTTTAGTAAAAGATGACTTGATCATCTTACCAAGAAGATAGGACTCATAGGTCAGAAGTGATTCACAATCACTAACCACAAGAATTCCTTGTTAAGCTAATCTGTTAATTCTATTCTTGTTAATATGACCTAGCCTATAGTGCCAAAGGTAGACATCAAACACATCACTAATTCTAAGGCGTTTACCGAAGGATTGAATAATGTTAACATGCATAGAAAGTAAATAAATTTTGTTATTCAATTATCCAATCAAAATTGTAATACCATTGAAAATGACATTACAAATTTTTTTTTTATTGATATTTCAAAATCATTTATGGCCAAAAGGTCTATAGAAATAACATTCAATAAGAAAGTTGGACAATAATGACATTCATTAAGAATGACTTTATTTGAATTGATTATAAGGTCCATGATTCCTAAAGCTAGAATTGAATCTTATCTTCCATCTCCAACATTCAGGAACCTCTCACCTTGATCAAATCTCCTACTGACCTGCAAGTCCTACTTAGAATTACAAATATGATAAGGACTTTCAGTGTCTAATACCCAGGCAGTAGAATCAAACAAGAAAAAATTGCAAGGTATTATCATATAATTATCTTGCCCAGCAATCACTTGCTTCTTTCTTAGCCTATTCGGATCCAGGGAGGCAATGAATAGAGGATAGTTCCTCTTCCAGTGCCCCTGCTTCTTGCAGAAGAAGCACTCTGCTTGGCTCTGGTCGGGCTTGTGCTTCTTGGTCCAACCCTATGCAGTCGTCCTGGTGTTTGGCTGCACCTTTCTATTCTTCTTCTTCTTATTCTTCTTTCCTTTCTTAAAGAGTTGACGATCAGAAGAAGATCCTCCTACTACATTCACCATCTCCTTATGGAGTTGGTGATCTTTCTCAAAGTTCTGCAGCAACCCCAACAATCCATGGTAGTTGACTGCAAGCTTTGTCATTCTAAAATGAGTTAGAAAGGGGAGGAAGGACTTGGGCAAGAAATTAAGGATCGCATCCTTATTGAGCTACTCGTGCAGGAAAAGCCTAGCTTGCTAAGGTACTCAATCATCTCGATCATGTACAATACATGATCGATGTACATGATCGATGATTGAGGCCCCATCCCTCATTCGAGCATTGAAAATAGCATAACTTATTTTGTACCTTTCAATATCGTCAGGTGTGCCAAAGGAGTCGTTCAACATTTGAAGCATCTCCTATGGCTGGGCATTTTCAAACCTACAGCTGAACTCATCATTCATTACCGCCAGCATTATACACCGAATGGTGGTGTGGTCATTGAGCCACTTGTGATAAGTGTGTCAGATTGCTCCTATAGCGTTTGGAGCTGGCTCCTCAGGTGTAGGATCAGTTATGATATAAAGGATCCGCTCATGTTCTAGGATGATATTCAACTTACGATACCAGCTATCATAGTTGGATCCCATTAATTTATCATTGTCTAACAATGATCAGAGTGATAGGTTAGTGGCCATTTCTGCATAATAAGAAAAACCAAACCTAATTAGTATATGAATCAATTATCCTAAAGACTTGGACTTTAGTCTAAAGATTCTTTCATTATTTTATATGAATTGATAGCCTCTACCTCCAATTCGAGGAATTACTTTAATTCCATAGTGGGTACTAGAATTCACATAAACTACACACGAGCCCAACTTTTGTTGGTCAACCCATGTGCACCTATAGATAGGTTCAAAACCAATTGCTTCTCTAAATAATTTCTAGTAATATCAATTTTGCCCCAAAGATCTAATCAGTAGGCTTTGGCCTCCACTAAAAAAATTCGATTAGGTCCATGTTAGATATATGTGCCCTAGAAGCCAGAATTGGCTGACACTTGTAATACACTTCTAGGGGCAAAATTGTAATTTTGACTATAATTAATGAAATGGGTTATTTTCTATCACACATGTGTATTTAGTGTCTGTGATACATCCTTTGAGTTAATGGTAATGATAATTCATATTTTCAAGAGTTAAAAATTTAAGACATGAATAATCATTATTAACTCATAAACAGCTCCCGACCATAGGATCATCACGAGGATGGTGATTGATCCGGAAGGTTGGTGTACGATCGCTTCTCTTTAATAGATGAGTCTTGAGTCTACGGTATGGAGACACCGGAGCGAGAGTACAGGTACTCGTTAGAGAACGAGGGCACTGAGCGTGACCACCTCGAGTAGTCATTAGGGAAGTCTACCTTCTCGTCAATGACTGACTCGATGCTGCAGTAGTGTGTCTGGTTCTTTGACCTGAGATGCATCGGCAGTTCACCTTGAGGGTGTTATAGTTTGACTACACCATTACTCGGTCTCCTAGCCATATGGAACCCTGAGGTGTATGTTGGCTATAGCATGTTCATTGTAGGAACTGGATTGCATCAAGATGGGAATCTATCTACCTCGGTGGTAGAGGAGTAGCCCTATGATGATCATGAGAATCAAGTCCAGAAATCCATGGCCATGGTAGAGTGAAATAATAGAAAGAGTTTCTATTTAGATTTTCACATTGGACTCGAATCGAATGATTACATCATATGACAGAGACTAGGGTTTGACGAGTTCACCTTAACCCTAATCTGATCGGGGCTCAAGATAGAAGAACTTGAATCACACAGGTAGCTGCACCAAGAGGTTCGCATTCAGCTCTGATGGGTTGCCACCATATACTGCTAGGTGTCACTGGTGGATTTTGGGAGCAATTAGAATGATTTAGATGATCGATCATTCTAGCTGTTCGAATCAGAAGAGTTCTGATCCATCGAAAGGAGTTTCGATGATGTCTATGATAGAGATCATGACATATCCCATTACCATACAGAACTGAACCTAACTGGGTCACACAAACAAGGGTTTGAATCTGGTGATCATCAATTGAACTGATCTAGTTCAATTGATCTGAATGAGATTCAATTAGGTTCAAGGAAATCGTGCTAGCACTCGATTGAACCTAACGTTCTTCTTTTACTATCATAAATAAGTTGTCCTGACTGAGCCAAAGGAGTTTGTGCTCAATCAGAGGCCTTCATATGGTCTGACTGGAGGTTGTCCAAGTCAGAATAGGTTGTCTTATTTGTAAGACATTACCTGCCATTTTTGGTCACCTGCCATTTCTTGTTCTTTGACTTTGGTCAAAAGTCTACCTTTGACTGGTCAAACGTTGACCATTGACCCTTTGACTTTTGACCACATGTCATGCACCTATTGGAGAGCTGGTGGGGGCCTTGTCCCCCTGCCAGAACCTGGCAAGGAGAAGGGCGCACGCCAAGGGTGGCGTGAGCCCAAGTAGGAGGCGCCTAGGAGTCCTTGTTGGACAAGGACTCCACCTCCCTTTTGGATTCCAATCAGAGTTCTACTAAGAATCCAGTTTGACTGGTCTTAGGCGCCCTCTAAGGAGGAATCCAGGGGTCTCTTTTTCAACCAATCAGATTTAGATCTGATTTCACAAAGGGTTGTGATTGGTTGAGAGGAAGAGGAGTTGGATCACAAGCTTAGGTCTATAAATAAGACCCTGCGCCCAACCCTAATCCTAAGTGAATTCAATAGAGATTTCCCACGTCCAAGGCTGCCTCTCCCCTCCTTCTCCACGCCATACTCTCTTCTCCCCTTGCTCTCCACGTCCAAAAGTGTTTTGGACTTAGTTTGGTGCGATTCAGATCAAGGAAAGGCGATCAAAAGCAAGAAGGCTGCGCTGCTGCAAAAGGACGACTGCAGATCTTCAAAAGAGTTTTGAAGATCCTCCAGATCAGATCCAGATCTGATTTTTGGAGGTGTGATAGAGAAGAAGAGGTTCTCCAGATCCAACCCGAGTGGATACCGGTAGAGGCCAGGCGCTTGCGTGGCTAAGATCCAGAACCTTCCGCTGCAATCAGGATCATCTACAGGGTAATAGGATTACCCAAATCAGGTAAATTAAATTTGATTTAATTTATCTTATTTTATTTTATTTATTAAAATAATAAGAATCAGATCTGAAACATATCAAGATCTGATTGAGATCAAGAGAAAATTTTTGAAATATATCTCTTGATCTAATCAGATCTGGACGAACCTGGACCGGGAAATCAGGATTTCCCTTCAACTGGTATCAGAGCCATGGTTCTAAAATTGTTTAGATCTGATTTTAATTTTATTTTAATTAAAAATAAAGTGATTTCAGATGTCACATGAGATGTGATCAGATCTGAAATCAGAAAAATTAAAATTAAATGATTTGGATCTAAGAACATGAAGATATGCATGACTAGTTCTAGAATAGAATAGTTCTATAGAATAGTTTTGCATGTCTTTGATTTAATCTGATTAAATCATATTTTAGATCTTCTTATTTACTATTTTCTGATATTATAAGTGTTATAATAACATCTGATAAACAGCAAATAAAAATTATTTAATTTTAAATATCATATGAGATATGATAGATGCATGACTAGACTAGTTGTAGAATAGTTCTACATAATTGTCTAGATTAGAATTTATTTTGATTAGATCAATTTAAATCTAATTTTTTAGATTATTATGTGATAATTTAGATCTGAAAACATGCATGATTTGATACATGAGATGTATGCAAAATATGCCTTGATTAGATCTAAATTTGTATATGAGATATATGATATAGATCTA
>QRFJ01004344.1:0-43203 GCA_006176705.1 Cocos nucifera | reverse complement strand
CTTGGGGACATTCATTATTTAACTTCAATCTAGCTATCTTAATAGGGTTTCCCGCTAAAATCGTTCCTACCACACCGTATGAGATATGGCATAGGTAAGAAACCAAGTCTGAGTCATTCAGAATTTGGGGTTGTCCGGCTTATGTCAAAAGACAAACAGCGGACAAGTTAGAGTTTAGGTCCTTTAGAGCTCGATTCATAGGATATCCTAAAGAGTCATTAGGATACTATTTCTAATTCCAGAAGACCCCAAATGTGATTGTGAGTGACATGCTATTTCTTGAAAAATAGTTTATTCAAGATAGTGGCATTGGAAAGCAGATTAAGCTTATGAGAAAGTCTCATAAGCAGAAACGAGCTAAGGACCAAGTGGAACCAAATCAGGTGAGCCAATAAGAACACTACCTCCTCCACCTCGTAGATCGGAAAGAGTTTCCCGTCCCCCTGAAAGATCTTAGGTATTATTTCAGAGGATGTAGAGGAAATGTTCCTCATAGGTAATGGTGCTCATGGAGATGATCCAAAACCTACAACAGGCGATATTCAGATATCCGACTCCGGAAAATGGTTGAGGAATGAAGTCAGAGATCGACTCGATGCACTCAAACCAAGTCTGGACCTTGGTAGATCCACCAGAAGGTATAGTAACCTATTGGGTGTAATGGATCTCAAGAGAAAGTTGGGCAGATGGAATGTGGAGACATTCGAGGCTAGACTGGTGGCAAAAGGTTATAGTCAATGTGAAGGCATTGACATCAGGATACCTTTTCCCGGTAGCTATGCTAAAATCCATCCGCACATTGCTTGCCGTTGCAGCCTATTTCGATTTTATGAATATGACAAATGGACGTGAAAACGACATTCCAAATGGATATCTTGAGGAAGATATCTATATGGAACAGCCGCTAGGTTTCACATCCAGTGATACTGATCACAAGGTTTGCAAGCTGCAAAGGTCCATATATGGACTTAGGCAAGCATCTCGGAGCTGGAACACTCATTTCAATGATGTGATCAAAAAGTTTGGTTTCATCAAAATGAGAGGAACCATGTGTTTTCAAAAGGGTCAGTGGGAGCGCTGTTGTCTTCCTCGTATTGTACGTGGATGACATCCTCCTATTTGGGGATGATATTCCCATGTTACATCAGTCAAATTATGGTTGTCCAAGGAATTCTCCATGAAAGACCTAGGTGAAGCATCCTTTATTCTAGGAATTAAGGTCTATAGGGATAGACCGAATAGGATGCTAGGACTTTCACAGAAGATGTACATAGAGGAAGTACTAAAGAGGTTTAGTATGGAAAACTCTAAGAGGGGATTAATACCCTTCAGACATGGTATTCATCTTTCCAAGAAGATGTGCCCTAGCACACCTGAGGAAATAGAACGCATGAGCAAGATCCCTTATGCTTCTGCAATAGGGAGCCTCATGTATGCCATGCTATGTACACGACCTGATATAGCCCATGCTGTGAGTGTCACAATCAAGCAGAAATCAAGTCAAATCTTTAAGACTTGAGAAGACACTGGACTTTTGTCTTTGATAACGGAGAACTTCCAGGGATAACAGACTACTTGAGAAGAACTAGGATATGATGTGCAATGGTGGTGCTTCAGCTGTAATGGTGAACTCAAGATTCCACCATGGAAGCAGAATATACATCAGAAGCTCGAAGGAAGCATTCTGGTATAAGAAGTTCGAATAGAAGTAATGCATCAGATGCCATTCTCTATACTGCAACAACAATGGCGCCATGCTTGCTAAGGAGCCAATTCCAAGCAAAACATTGATACCACCTCATCCGCGATTACCTTGAGAAAGGGTTATGTCGAGGTCAAGAGAGTCAACTCCACAGATAATGTGGCAGACCCACTTACAAAGCCGTTGGGCCAGCAGAAGATCGAAGCCCACCTTGAGAAGATGGGACTTAGACTTGTAGCCAATTGGCTTTAGGATAAGTGGGAGATTGTTAGATATATGTGCCCTAGAAGCCAGAATTGGCTGACACTTGTAATACACTTCTAGGGGCAAAATTATAATTTTGACTATAATCAATAAAATGGATTATTTTCTATCACATATGTGTATTTAGTGTCTGTGATACATCCTTTGAGTTAATGGTAATGATAATTCATATTTTCAAGAGTTGAAAATTTAAGATATGAATAATCATTATTAACTCATAAAATGCTCCCGACCATAGGATCATCACGAGGATGGTGATTGATCCGGAAGGTTGGTGTACAATCGCTTCTCTTTAGTAGATGAGTCTTGAGTCTACGGTGTGAGACACCGGAAGCGAGAGTACAGGTACTCGTTAGAGAACGAGGGCACTGAGCGTGACCACCTCGAAGTAGTCATTAGGAAGTCTACCTTCTCGTCAATGACTGACTCGATGCTGCAGTAGTGTGTCTGGTTCTTTGACCTGA
This sequence comes from Cocos nucifera, assembly GCA_006176705.1. Classification (NCBI taxonomy): domain Eukaryota; kingdom Viridiplantae; phylum Streptophyta; class Magnoliopsida; order Arecales; family Arecaceae; genus Cocos; species Cocos nucifera. The sequence goes on along the minus strand of QRFJ01004344.1, from coordinate 40,773 downwards.
GATGCATCGGCAGTTCACCTTGAGGGTGTTATAGTTTGACTACACCATTACTCGATCTCCTAGCCATATGGAACCCTGAGGTGTATGTTGGCTATAGCATGTTCATTGTAGGAACTGGATTGCATCAAGATGGAATCTATCTACCTCGGTGGTAGAGGAGCAGCCCTATGATGATCATGAGAATCAAGTCCAGAAATCCATGGCCATGGCAGAGTGAAATAATAGAAAGAGTTTCTATTTAGGTTTTCACATCGAACTTGAATCGAATGATTACATCATATGACAGAGAACTAGGGTTTGACGAGTTCACCTTAACCCTAATCTGATCGGGGCTCAAGATAGAAGAACTGAATCACACAAGTAGCTGCACCAAGAGGTTCGCATTCAGCTCTGATGGGTTGCCACCATATACTGCTAGGTGTCACTGGTGGATTTTGGGAGCAATTAGAATGATTTAGATGATCGATCATTCTAGCTGTTCGAATCAGAAGAGTTCTGATCCATCGAAAGGAGTTTCGATGATGTCGATGATAGAGATCATGACATATCCCATTACCATACAGAACTGAACCTAACTGGGTCACACAAATAAGGGTTTGAATCTGGTGATCATCAATTGAACTGATCTAGTTCAATTGATCTGAATGAGATTCAATTAGGTTCAAGGAAATCGTGCTAGCACTCGATTGAACCTAACGTTCTTCTTTTACTATCATAAATAAGTTGTCCTGACTGAGCCAAAGGAGTTTGTGCTCAATCAGAGGCCTTCATATGGTCTGACTGGAGGTTGTCCAAGTCAGAAAGGTTGTCTTATTTTGTAAGACATTACCTGCCATTTTTGGTCACCTGCCATTTCTTGTTCTTTGACTTTGGTCAAAAGTCTACCTTTGACTGGTCAAACGTTGACCATTGATACTTTAACTTTTGACCACATGTCATGCACCTATTGGAGAGCTGGTGGGGGCCTGTCCCCCTGCCAGAACCTGGCAAGGAGAAGGGCGCACGCCAAGGGTGGCGTGTGAGCCCAAGCTAGGAGGCGCCTAGGAGTCCTTGTTGGACAAGGGACTCCATCTCCCTTTTTGGATTCCAATTAGAGTTCTCCTAAGAATCCAACTTTGACTGGTCTTAGGTGCCCCTCTAAGGAGGAATCCAGGGGACTCTATTCCAACCAATCAGATTTAGATCTGATTTCACAAAGGTTGTGATTGGTTGGAGGAAGAGGAGTTGGATCACAAGATAGTCTATAAATAAGACCCTGCGCCCAACTCTAATCCTAAGTGAATCAATAGAGATTTCCCACCCCAAGGCTGCCTCTCCCTCCTTCCTCCATGCCATAACCCACCTTCTCCCCTTGCCTCTCCACGTCCAAAAGAGTTTTGGAGCTTTGGTTGGTGCGATTCCAGATCAAGGAAAGGCGATCAAAAGCTAAGAAGGCTGCGCTGCTGCAAAAGGACGACTGCTGATCTTCAAAAGAGTTTTGAAGATCCTCCAGATCAGATCCAGATCTGATTTTTGGAGATGTGATAGAGAAGAAGAGGATCTCCAGATCTAGCCCGAGTGGATACCGGTAGAGGCCAGGCACTTGCGTGGCTAAGATCCAGAACCTTCCGCTGCTTATCAGGATCATCTATAGGGTAATAGGATTACCCAAATTCAAGGTAAATTAAATTTGATTTAATTTATCTAATTTTATTTTATTTATTAAAATAATAGTAATCAGATCTAAACTTATCTTAAGATCTTAGATTTGAGATCAAAGAGAAAAATTTTTGAAATATATCTCTTGATCTAATCAGATCTGGACGAATCTGGACCGGAAAATCAGGATTTCCCTTCAGTCCAACCATTAACATGACCACATTTGGTCTTATCTAACCAATAAATGATCATGCCCAACTTTGGTCGGCCAACCTAACCACCATCAGAAAGACTTAACTAAATCATCATTTTATGAATGATAATTTTATTAGTCAATAAGCACCAGGCCTTTGGGCCTCCAGTGATTATCAAATTAATGAACCTATTATCACTCAACTTAATGGAAGGCTATGATTTAGTTATCTATATAAGTATTTCATTTTTAAGGACCTAATAATTTTAAAGGATTTAGTTAACATATTTAAGAAAAGTGATCCAATTTCGATCCTCCTTCTGACTTCACTAAGTCAGATAAAAAAGGATCTAATCTAAGATGGCATTAGGAGCACCTAAATCAGTCAGACTGATTTACCTAATTAGCATGGATGAGCCCGAATCACCAAGTGATTTAATCAAAACCTAACTCACCAAGATGGCTAGGTAAGTGAGATCAGTGGAAGGGATATGCCATTAACTCATTAAAGACTGAATCAGTACGAGTAGCTCTCAATTAAAAATCACTGGTCAAACTACCAAACTTACCTTAGACACCATCTGATTTATTAGTTTTAATTTGACCAACCTAGTAATTTTGGATTCCACCGCATAGCCATGAATCAAGTCCATTTGGTCCTAATAAAAGGCATGGACTTGACCAACTAGAACTATTGTAATTGAGTCTATAGAGTCCTTGACCTAATCTAAATTAATATTTAATTAGATTTGATTAATTACTCTAATTTAGTCCACTCTTTAACTAACCTTAGGTCTAAGCCAATTTATGGACCTAATTCAACTAATCCAATAACCCACGTTTTATGATTAATGACTTAGAGTCTTAATTCATAATTCTGGATACTAAATCATTATACTTAATATTTAATTAAGTTTATGGACTGTGGGTTAGGATTTGGCATTTTAAAAATATTTTTTAAATTTTTGAAAGATTCTTTACAACTTAGTATTATTCACCAATTGAGTCGACTGACTTTAAAATTGAATCGGCTTAATTCACAAACTATACTAGTTGTAGAGTTTAATCTGAAACTATGTACACTACATAATACTAAACCATGAATCAAATTTTATCTAATTATGCATTCATGATCATAAATCAGATTAAAGCCTAATATAATCAAATCATAAAAATATTAGATCAAATCTAAGATTTTATGATTAACGATATAGATTAACCTTTTTATTGTAGGGGGTAAACCCAATAATAAGACAACCTGCAGTCCATGCAATATGAATTTTAATTTTTAGATCTAATTAATCAGATTATTAGATTAATATTTAGATCAAATCTAAATTATCAATCTAAAATATACAAGCATGTCATGTTTAGCGAACCTGCTCTGATACCATTTGAAGAAAATCATGCAGGGTTTCAGCATGCATTTTCAAAACTTTTTTGAATAAAATAGTAGCGAAAGTAAATATTAATCTAAAATTAATACTATGCATGCATTGATCATATCAAATAAATTCTACTCAGGATCTAAACATGCTAATATGTGATAGAAAAATAAAATGCATTCGATCAACAAATCGAATCTGCTAACTGATACGAGTTCAGAACTCGATATCTTTTCATGGGTAGCTGATCTTTACGATCTGAATCCACCAAAACAAGCTATGGTGTTACGCTACAGTCGCATACTCGTCCGACCTCTATGAATGGTCCACATGGAGCTCCTGGTCCCGACCAACTCCATCGGAGTGCTAGTTCCTCGCTGGAGCCTTCAACGGCTGACCACGATCGATCTGATCGATCGTATACTTTTTGATTTTTTAAATACTCCAAAAAATTAGAATACAAATATTGGAGGATGATGAAGAGGTGTTTCAAATTTGGTGGTGATCCGATGCTCATAGCACTCGATCTCTCCACCTGAACCTAGATTCCCAAAACTAAGGTTCAGTCGGCCCAAAAATCCTGTCACATTGAAAATCCTATCATGCCCTCACTGTGTGGAGTTTTTTTATGAAACATGTATTTGTGAAAAGATGACTTTTATATCTATAAATCCTATTTAGATCATATCTAAAAATTAGGTATCATTAGAGGTGAAAATCAGAAGAGAAGAGAGGTATGAGGGAAAGTAAAGTGCTGCAGGACCCTGCTCACCTTCACTCTGAGATTTTTTTTGCCCAAAACTAACCCCTTCTAGTGCACACACAAAAAATCTCATAATTTATTGATGTGAATACCATGGAAAAAGTGCATGAAAAGAGATAAGGGTCGAGTGGTTGGGAGATTTTAACCACTCACTTGATTTCAAAAATCAAATGAGCCTCTTATCTTTATCCAATGCCTCCTCCCATGTATTTAACATGCAAAAGGATTCTCCTTCTACATGCGCACATTTTTATTTCTCTAAAAATATTCAACAAATAAAAGGGAGGGAGTGGGAAGCAAATAAGTTTGGATTGGTTCCAACCTCCAACAATCTAAGTTGAATTCAAAACTCAACTTACTTTAAACTGGTCCAACCGTTGGACCTGATCAAAAGCGGATAAGAGAGGGAGCGTAGAAACCTTCTGGGTGAGAGAAATATTACGTATAAAATTTTGGACATGGAACAAGTGTGGAAAAGTCAGAAAAAAGTGGGCGCATGGGAGAGTTTGAATTCAAACTTCATTTAACTTGGTCCTAATATTTTTCAACCAAACCAATTAATCTAGACCCAAATAGATCAGGTTAAATCCAACCAAATTAGGCTTAGCCTAATTCAATAAAATTCTAATCAAATTAGTAATTAATTAGGTCCAGGTCTTGATCAAATCAGGATCAAAACTCCCATATCGATTAGGTCATCTCATGACCTGATCGGGTCAAACCCAATTGAATCAAATTCAATCGAACTTGATTGAATCCTCATCGCTCAATCAAATTAAGATAATCAGCAATTGAATTGCTTATTAATCCTCTAAAAATATTTGAGTCCAAATTGGATGGGTTATTGGGCAATAGAGTTCCATTAACATAAAACTCCTGAGTCCTAATCTAGTGGGACTATTGAACCCAGTGTCCCAAACAAATGAATCTCACGATCTTAGAGTTCCAGACTAGTGAGACTCTTGATCAGAGAGTCCTAGATGAGTAGGACTCAGAGTCCCAATCTAGTGAGACTCTTGGTCATAGAGTCCCAGTCTAGTGAGACTCTAGATCACAATGTCCTAGGTCATCAAGACTCATGATCAGCCATCAGATCAGGTAGGAACTCCTTATGTGTATGACCCCATAGGTTCAAATCCTAAGCTGGTAGTATGGAAACTAATTTTTTGTAACAATCGATGTGACCATCTAGCAATGATACCCGACTTCCGAATAGATCAAAAAGTCGTAATGCAATAATGATGAACTTATGGAATATGGTTACCGTATAATTTATCCCCTTGATCACGATGCTCAAAAGGATGATCTAGGATTTTCTATCAATCCTATAATTCATCCATATTGTATTTTAAAATTTAGCATCCATCAAATGGACTACCCCGATCGAAGATTTGTTAAATTGAAATACAACGATACACTTACTCCAACACTTGGAAGGATCAATCCCATCTTGACTCACACACCAACAAGCCAAGTACTTGGCTGCACCCAGTAGCCTTCCATCATTGAATTAAAAATTTAGGTAGTCCGATACCTAAGTACAGTGAGTTGCTTGCAAGTCACCATGGTGGTCTCAGTTCTAAGGGACACTTATACCCATATTCTTCAGGGCTAATCTTGATAGAAAAAAAGCTCCAGAGTTGGTTACGTTCAATGCAGATGTACCCATACATCTCACTTGCATGCCATGCCAATATCTCAATACTTCTTGGTTACGAGAACAACCAACCTATATGGCACATAACGATCTATACTCGATAAACATTGTCGTCTTAAATAACAATGTATTTTTTTGTCATGAATAATTTAAGGACTAAATGACAAATCCTTCTTTGTCAAATCTAGATAGTCCTAAGAACTTTATCGAAACACAAGAGTTCATTAGAAGATAATAAAATTTATGATGAAAAATGTCAAAATAATTTTTATTATTTAATAATTCATATACAAGTACAATAAGTAGCACAACCATCAATAGACTGATGATTAGCTTTGGGACATATTCCCAACAACCCTATCATGGCAAAGATGAAGACCTCCAATTTTCAAGATAGGAGGAAAAGGAAAGAGGCCCTCTCAACGATCCTTTTATACCCCAATAATCTTGTTAAGAACAGGGGGTGAACCTCATCCTAACAAGGAAATTAACTGACCATATTAGAAATAGAAGGTGGACCTCCTCTTGACGTGGATAAGGACCTTACGGAGAATTGAAGGCCCCCCATTCCTAAATAGGGGGACAAATACACAAAACACCGAATAAGAATTGTAGTTCTGAGACAACGCCAAAGTCGGACACAACAAGAAAGTAAAGCAAATTAGCAAGTGATGAACTAAGATGAAACACAAATGAATAACTGAAAGAAACTTCATTTCATTAAAAATAGAAGTTATTTCATGGGACACTATGACTGATTATAAAGCAAAAGGAATAAAGAAAGAAGAAAGGCCAAAGTACTATCCGGAGTTAGATTTTGGACTTCTAGCTTCAGCCATTACAAGAGAGAGCTTTAGGCTTTCTATTTTCTCTTTGAGCCTTTGTCTTGCTACCAGGCTCTTTCTTAGCATCCTCTCCCACCTGCGTGACTCCTCCTCCATCTCTCTCAACTTCTTGAAAACCACAGATTTGGCCTCAGTATCCTTGATGGTGTTTTCTTGATAAATCATTTGAATCATTAGCTACTACAACAAGGCATTTTCCTTCCCATACAAATCAGATAGGTCTTTGATGGTCTTTCATAAGGAAATGAGTTTGTTTGATTCTTTACTCAAATTGACCTTAGTCCTCTTTCCCAGTAATTTTTGGAGTCGTATGACTTTGGCAATTACTATTCTGAGCTTCTTCCTATAGTTGTCAATTTGCTCACACCAGCCAATTTGGTAGGAGTCGTACGCCTTTTCATCATCTAGTAGCTGCTATTGAAGATTAGAGAACCTTTTCAACCAATCCCAACCATACTCCTCTTGGCTAGTAGACCATGCCAAGCTCCCCTTCAACAATCGGATCTTTTCCTTTGATGCCCTAAGCTCAACTTCAAGAGAGCTAATTTTCATAGTCAAGGCTCAGGATTTCTTGCTAGTGCATTTCTTGATTTCCTCGAGCTCCTCATTCAAATGATTTTTCTTAGTAGTATATTCTCTAAAAAACTGCTTGGAGGATTGATAGAGATGATTGACTTTGATGGAGGCCTCAACATAATTCCTTTTTAATTTTTTATGTTCATCCTCTATCTTTCCCAACTTTTTCTTAAGCTGACAAACTTCCTTCTTAAGATTTCTTATATAAGCTCTTAGGGGAACACCCTAAGGCAAGGGATCAGCTTCAATAGGAGACTACATTTTAATGCATAGAAACATTACAATACAAAGACATTGTAATAGAAAATGCTTGTTTTCATTAACTAAAATGTTCTTTAAGTACAGGAAAGAAGAAAAAATGGAAAAGATACAATATTAAGAGGCCTCAAACCTCTGAAAGATTAGCAGAAAAGTTTGGCATAACTTTAGTGGGTGCAGGATCTTTGGTGGTAGAGGGGGTAGATGTGACAGGAGGCATAGTGGAAGAAAGCTTGACTGGCAGAAGATCGACGGTCAAAGTAGATGGTTCCACTTGATCATCAGAAGCTCCCTCATCTAGAAAGCTAAGGTCAAGCTCAAAAAATTTGTTGGCCATGTTTTTATGGCAAATCTCGAACCCCTTGATGAAAGACAGCTAAGCAAACTCCACCTTTATGTTCTTCATCTCTGAGGAGGCTTAGAACTCCTCTACTGTCTGGACCTTGGCCTCCAAAATCTGCTCCAAGGTCCATCATTCCTTCTCTGCCATCTCAGCCTCAATCTCCCTCCTCTTTCCGATCTTCAAAACCAACTCTGTCTCCATTTTCATTGACCCTTGACCTCAGCCATCTTCCTCTCAAGGAGACGGTCGATCTCAGCTTTTCCCTCAAGAAGATGATTGATCTTGACTTGATGGTCTTCTTGGGCCTTTACTACTTCCAACCTTAGGCAATTCATCACCTTGATGTTGGCAATGAGTTGATCCCTCATCTGCAAAAATAATCAAGTAAATTAAGTTAATGAAGAAACACATGGACAAATCAGCAAAAGAATAGAAAAGAGGAGAGATGAATTAGTTCACCTCAGGAAGGACCCAAGAGAGTCCCAGATGCACTGCTCAGGGTCGGCCTCAACAGTCCTATCAATGACCTCGGGCAAGGTGCACTTGTCTATTAGCCTCTTGATAATTCTTCGATTGTTGAAGGGGTTTTCCTCTAGATCACCATCGAAGCTGTTGGACCCCCCAAAGCTAGCCTTGCGTCAGACCATCACAGCAGCTGACCTCTTCTTTTTCTTCTTCTCTCCACCCTTCTCTTTTTTAGTGTGAAGCTCAGAAGTTTGGACCTCGACTAGGGGGCTTGAGGAGGTCGGAGGTGCGGCGACCTCGATGGCAGCAGCAACCTCGATGGTGGTGGTGGTTGTAGGGATGTTACCAATGGCATCAGCAGCTACAGCGGAGCTCGGCACATCGACCTTTGCTCTCTTGGAGGGCTCATGGATCATGGCACCCTTTTTTTTATGGGCTCAAAGTCCTTTGGAGAAATGCTGAAGTTCATCCGCATCCATTTCTATAATAAGAAAAAGTTCATAATTAGAAAGAAGGATGAGAAAGAAACTTATGAAATTCATGAATATACCTACTAGATTGAAGGGGCTCAAGCCCATGTTAAACAAAGTCTGATCTTTTTATGAGTTTGGGTAAAAGGGAAGCTCGATAATTCCTAAGTTTGTTGGTAGAGTCAAGGGCATCCCTTTCCAAGCTAGGAGCTCGATGGATTGAATCCCTCAGCTGCTCCAAGGAGGGAGTCCTAACCTAAGGGTCGGGCATAAGACAAAGAAAAACTTCTTCTTCTTGTTATGAAAGGAAGAAGGGGTGCCTTTAAGCAACCTCTTCTTATCGTCCAGAGGTAACAAGTACCACCAATCCTTAGCAATAGAATGGTGCTTGTGTTGAGAATTATATCCTAAAGCCAATCATTTAGGTTATAGATGGTTGAGCTAAATATAATTGTACTTAAATTATTAATAAACAAAATTATTATTTTGGCTTTTTCATCACTTTGTGCATCTTTTTGTAATGAACTCTTCTGTGATGAAGTCCTTAGGACTATTTAGACTCGACAAAGGAGGATTTATCGTTTAGTCCTCAAACGTGTTCATAATCAAATGATTCGTTATTATCCAGGATGATAATATATCGAGTGTAGGTCATTGTGTGCCATAAGTATTGGTTGACCTCTTAACCAAGAAGTATAGAGATACTATTATGGCATGCAGGTGAAGTGTAGGGATATATTTCACTAAACATGATCCAATTATGGAGCTCTCTACTGTCAAGAGTTGCTCATGAAGGATATGGGTATAAGTGTCCCTTAGACCTGAGACCATCACAGTGACTTGCAAACAACTCATTGTAGTTAGGTACCAGACTACCTAAATTTCTAATTTAGTGCTGGAAGGCTACTGCATGTAGTCAAGTACTTATGAAGTTGATGTATATGTCAAGATAGGATTGACCCCTTCAAGTGTTGGAGCAAGTGCATCATTATATTTCAATTTAGGAAACCCTCGATCAGGGTGGTCCATGTGATGGACATTGAGTTTTGAAATACACTACGGATAAATTTTAGGATTGATAATAAATTCTAGATCATCCTTTGAGCATCAAGGTCAAGGGGATGAATTATATGGTAACCATACACCACAGGTTCGTTGATGTTGTATTGCAATTACTCAACCTATCTGGACGTCGGATACCATTGCTAGATGGTCACATCGATTGGTATAGAAAATTTATTTCTCTGCTACTGGCTTAGGATTCGAACCTATGGGGTCTCACATAATAGGAGTTTCTACTTGATCTGATGGCTGATATTGAATCTCAATGATCTAAGACTCTATGGTCAAGAGTCCCACTGGACTAGGACTCTGTGACCAAGAGTCCCACTGGTTTGAGACTCTGAGTCCTTCATGTCTAGGACTCTCTGATCGAGAGTCCTGATGACCTGGGACTCTGTGGTTAAGAGTTCCACTGGACTGGGACACTATGACCAAGAGTCCAAGTGGACTGAGACTTTGAGTCCTACTTATTTGGGACTTTCTGATCAAAAGTTTCACTGGTCTGAGACTCTACGATCATGAGTTCAATTCATTTGGGACACTGGGTTTAAAAGTCCCACTAGTTTGAAACTCTTCAAGAGTTTCATGTTGATGAACTCTATTGCCCAAACACCCATCCAATTGGAACTCTATGTTTATTAAAGGATTAATTAATAATTTGATTGCTAATTAGCTTAATTTGATCGAGTGATGGGAATTCAATTAAGTTCGATTGAATTTGATTCGATTGGGTTTGACCCGATCTGGTCATAAGATGACCTAATCGCTATGGAAGATTTGACCCTGATTTGATCAGGAGCTGGATCCAATTAATTTCTAATTTGATTAAAAATTTATTGATTTGGGTTAAGCCTAATTTGGTTGGTTTGACCTAATCTAATTAGATCCAAATAAATTGGTTTGGATAAAACCAATTAGGACCAAGTCAAATAAAGTTTGAATTTTCTCTTGCGCCACCCTATCTGTCCTTCTTCATGTGAATTATTAATTCACATGAATGTTTTCCATGCACAAAAGGATATTTATGCCTCTCTTCTTTCTCATGTTGACCTGGTCCAAGTGTTGGATCAGATCAAATTTTGTGAAATTTTGAATTCAAAGAGTTTGGTTTGGTTGAAACCTCTCTCTCCCTCTCATCCTTATCTCGATGCCCCTAAACTTTTTGTCACACATTTTTTTTGGCAATTTCTGATAGTGGGAAGCATAAGGAGAGTCCTTCTGCTCGTCACTCTCTTGGATGAGGCATTGGAAAAGGATAAGACCCCATTTGAATTCAAATACTAGAAGTTGGTTAAAACTAGTTCAACCAATCTTAACCTATCCACTCCAAACGTAATTTCTACTTATTTTTCATACAATAAATTATGAGAATTTTTGTGTGTGAAGCTTGAGGGGTTATCATTCCATGGCAAAAATTTTAAAATTATTGGGCATTGATTTTGGGTGAAAAAAATCTTGGAGTGAAGGTGAGCAGAATCCTATGGCACTTTATCTTTCCTTCATGCCTCTATTCTCTTTTGATTTTCATATCTAAGGACACCTAATTTTTAGATATGATCTAAATAGGATTTATAGATTTAAAAGTTATCTTTCTATGAAAACTTGTTTCATAAAAAACTCCACATAGAGAGGGCATGAGAGGGTTTTCAGTGCATTAAGATTTTTGGGCTGAGTGAAATGCTAAGGTTGGGACCCTGGGTTCGGATGGAGAGATTGAGTACTATGAGTACTCGATCATCACCAAACTTCAGACACCAACTCATCATCCTCCATACTTAATGTTCTATTTTTTTAGAGTATCCAAGAGATCAAAAAGAAGATGATCAATTGGATCGATCATGATCAGCCATTAAAGGCCCCAACGAGGAGCTAGCACTCCAGTGGAGCTGGTCGCGACCAGGAGCTCCATGTGGACCAACCATAGAGGTCGAACAAGTGTGTGGCTATAATGTGATACCACAACTTATTTTGGTAGTTTCAAATTATGGAGATCAGCTATTCGCATACAGGTATCGAGTTCTGAACTCGTATTGGTCAGCAGATTCAATTTGCTGATCAATCATATTTAAATTTTAAATTACATATTAGCATATCTAGATCCTGAGTAGGATTTACATTGATTAGATCAATGCATGCAGTAGATTAATATTTGATTAATTTTAGTTTCTACTACTTTAATTTCAAAAGTATTTTGAAAATGCATGCTAAAAACCCTACTCGATTTCCTTCATTGGTATCAGAGCAACCGGGTTGCTTGACATGTCTAATATGTAATTAGAAATTAAATTTAGTATATTTGATATGCTTAATCCAAATAACTTAGTAATCGAGAATGAATGAGCCACCAAGCCATTCGGTCATAAGGGACAAGTATGGTTTAAAGGCCATCTCCTCCCATTCAGTGGGGATCCCTTATGGTGGTAGGGGTGCCACTGTGAACTCATTCATCAAGATGAACATTGAATAAATTTTAACAATTAAAATTATTTTAATTAAAAAATTAAATATGAATGTATTTTTGATTAAATCTAAAATGTTGATTCATAGTTTAATTTTTATTATGTTTTGTTTTCTATTTGAAACTAGCAATAGGTTGCTATTTGAGAAATGAGCCGACCCATTTCTAAAATGAGTCGACCAATTTAGAAAATAGAAAATAAAAATCTTTTAAAATTTAAAAACTATTTTCAAAATATCAAACCCTAACATATCAGCCAAAAAACTTAATTAAAAGAATTAAGTATTGTTCATAGGGTCTAGAATTATGAATTAAGATCCTAAGAGAAAATCATAAGATCGTGGGTAAAGGGTTAGATGAATTAGGTTTATAAATTAGGTTAGAGCTAAGATTAGTTAAAGAATGGATTAATCTAGAGTAATTGATCAAATCTATCTAAGTGTTGAATTAGATTAGGTCAAGAACACTCTAGAATCAACTCCAATAGTTGTAGTTGGATGAGTCCATGTCTTTAACAAGACCAAGATGGACTTAATACATGGCTAAGTGGTCTAGCCCAAAATTGCTAAATTGATCAGATTAAACCTAATTAACTGATTGGTGTCTAAGGTAAGTTTGGCAATTTAGACCAATGATTTTTAATTGGGAGCTACTTGCACTAATTCGATCTTTGATGAGTTAATGGCATATCCCTTCCACTGATCTCACTTACCTGGCCGACATGGTCGATTGAAATTTGATTAGATCACTTGGTGATTCGGACTAACCCATGTCACTAGGAATCAGTTTGACTGATTTCAATCAGTATGACTGAACTAGGTGCCCATGGACTTAAATTGATCCTAGTCCTAACCTATTGACTTAATGAAGTTAGTGGGAGAATTTGACTTGGTGAAGTCAGTAGGAGAAATTTGGTCTGTATCATTTCTATCCTTAAATCACATGTAAACTAAATCCTCTAAATTATTAGATCCTTAAAATGACTAAGTTGTGGAGATAACCGAATCATAGCCTCCCATTAAGGTGAAAAGTAATAAGTCCAATTTTCTAGGTGAACATTGGAGGTTCCTTACACCTGATGTTTATTTAGATATTGAAATTACTATACATCATATGATGATTAGATCGCACTTTCTTAATGATGATCAGGTTAGCCAGAGCTTTCCTCAAGCCTGATTATTATTGATTTGATGCACCGAAGTCAATTATATTAATGGTTGGACCTAATCAGACCTTTTTAGTGGAGGCCATAGCCTACTAATTTGGCATCTAGGGCAAAACCTAAATACTAAAAATTATTTAGAGAAATAATTGATTGTGAACCTACCTGTAGATGCACACAGGTTAGCCAGAACTTTTCTCGAGCTTGTATGTAGTCTATGTGGATTTCAATACCCGCTAAGGAGTTAGTGTAATTCCTTAAATTGGATATAGAGGCTATCAATTCGTTAAAAATAGTGGAAGAACCTTTAGACTAAAGTTCAAGTATTTAGGATTAATTAATTCAAGTACTAATAAGGTTTTATGTTTTTCTTTCAGATAATTAGAATGGTTAGAGTTAGTCTGCTCCGTTCACTATTGGACAGTGGCAAGTATTTAGGATCTAAGAATAAGGAGTCTAGTATTGATCCTAATAAGGCAGACCCAAAGAGGAATTATCCTCTAAACCCAAATAGGATGAACAGGAGAAATCAGCAAGTGGTTGCTGGTCAAGACTATCATATGATAATACCTTGTAATTTCTCCATATATGATACATCTACTTGGGTATTAGATACTGGGAGTTTGATTCATATATGCAATTCATTGCATGAACTTCAAATTGGTAGAAAATTTGAGAATGATGATAGATTTCTTAATGTTGGGGATGGAAGTCAAATTTCAATCCTAGCATTGAGAACTCTTGAACTATTTTTCAAAAATAATAGTGTTATTTTAAGTGACTGTCTTTATTATCCATCTTTTATGATAAACATAATAGCCATTGGACTTTTGGCTCAAGATGGTTATAGTTTATCAATAAAGAAATATTATTATGATATCATTATGAATGATCTCACAATAATGCAAGGATAATTAAGAAATGATATTTATATTTTATCACAGCCTATTTATGTAATGTACACATCGAATAAACGATCAAAACTAGATAATATCACTAATGCTTATCTTTGGCATTATAGGCTCAGTCATATAAACAAGAATAGGATTAATAGGTTAGTCGAGGAGTGTATCCTTGACATTGATGATTGTGAATCATTGAATACCTGTGAGTCCTATCTTCTTGGTAAGATGACCAAATCATCTTTTACTGGAATGGATGATTTGGCCACTGAGCTTCTAGGTCTAGTACATACTGATGTATGTGGACCTACGAACACATGTGCTAGAGGTAGGTTTTACTACTTTATTATATTTACTGATGATCTATCTAGGTATGGGTATGTCTATCTTATGAAGAGTAAATTTGATTCGTTTGAAATATTCAAACGATATCAAAATGAGGTTGAAAAATAACTTGAAAAGAGTATTAAAATTTTTTGGTCTAACCAAGGAGATGAATATCTTTCCAATGAATTTTTGACATATCTAGGAGAGAATGGAATTCTCTCATAATGGACCCCTCCTGAAACACCACAGTATAATGGTATATCTAAAAGGAAGAATCGAACCCTATTGGACATGGTTTGATCCATGATGGGGTTTATAAGTTTGCCGATTTTATTTTGGGGTTATGCACTAGAAACTACCAATTTTATTTTGAATAATGTTCTGAGTAAGTCTGTTGCAAAGACTCCATATGAAATATAGACTCGGCGTAAGCCGATACTTTCTCACTTTATGGTTTGGGGATGTCCGACTTATGTTAAATGTTTGCAGCTGAAAAGGCTTGGACCTAGGTCGATAAATGCTTGTTCATAGGGTATCCCAAGAAAACTAGGGATTATTACTTCTACCTTGCTGAAGAACAAAAGATGTTCATCAGTAATAGAGCAGTCTTTTTAGAAAAGGAGTTTCTTAGTGAAGGAACAGCTACCTCTAATATTGAACTTAATGATGTTCGATACGTAGAAGAACCAACACATTCTAGTGAACCTATAGAACTAGATTTGATAAGATCAAATTTAGAGCCTACTGAAATGGCATCAAGAAGATCTGGTAGAGTACCGCATCAACCGAATAGATACTATAATTTCTTGGTCCAGAATGGTGATTCTATCAAACTCGATGAGAACGACGAGGATCCAATCACCTACATGGATGCCATGCAGAGGTCCAACTCCGATAAGTGGCTGAAAGCCATGAAGTCCAAAATGGAGTCCATGAAGGTCAAAAGTGTATGGACACTAGTTGATCCACCTGAAGGAGTAAAATCCATTGGGTGTAAGTAGATTTTCAAAAAGAAACAAGATGCAGATGGAAAGGTGGAGACCTATAAAGCCCATCTGGTTGTGAAGGGATATCATCAGCATTATGGTATTAACTATGATGAGATATTTTTCTCAGTGGCAATGCTCAAATCTATTCAGATCATACTTGCGATAGCAGCATACTAGACTATGAGATCTGGCAAATGGATGTAAAAATAGCTTTTCTAAATGGAGAGATGGATGAAGATGTGTATATGATATAGCCTGAGGGTTTCACATCCATAGATGAGTCTAAGGTGTGCAGGCTTTAAAAATCCATTTATGGATTAAAGCAAGCATCATGAAGTTGGAACATGCATTTTGATAAAGTAATCAGAATATATGGCTTCTTTAAGAACGAAGAAGAACCCTGCATGTATAAATGGATCAATGGTTTTATTGTTGTATTTCTTGTATTGCATGTTGATGATATTCTCTTAATCAGAAATGACATACCTGCATTATAGGAAATAAAGATTTGGCTGTTGTCTCAATTCTTCATGAAGGACTTGGGAGAAGCTTCCTACATCCTAGGGATGAAGATCTATAGGGATAGATCTAAAAGATTGCTAGGATTATCCTAGTCCACATACATTGATACCATGCTAAAGAGATTTAGCATGGAGAATTCTAAGAAGGGCTATCTCCTGATAGGCCATTGAATTTCGCTCTCGAAGAGGGATTGTCCGATAACTCCTTAAGAGAGAGAGTGTATGAGTAGAATACCATATACTTTGGCAGTGGATTCTATTATGTACACCATGATGTGTACAAGACCAGACATGGCATACTCACTAGGGGTAGTAAGCAGATACCAGTCTGACCCAGGTGAGAATCACTAGAAGATTATGAAGATAATCCTGAAGTATTTAAGAAATACCAAGGATCAGTGGCTCATCTATGGAGATACTGACTTGAAACTTATGGGATATACTAATTTTAGTTTCTAGTTAGATCATGATGATAGCAAAACCATGTCAGATTTTGTGTTTACTCTAAATGGTGGAGCAGTCTGCTAAAAGAGTTCCAAGCAACACACTGTAGCTGATTCTGTATGTGAGGCAGAGTATGTCGTGGCATTTGATGCTGCAAAGGAAGCCGTATGGCTGTAGAAGTTCATCGATGAGTTGGAAGTGGCACCCTTCTTGGATGGTCCAGTTCTGCTATACCGTGATAGCACTAGAGCCATAGCTCAAGCGAAGAAGCCAAAGGCACATCAGCACACTAAATATATTCTACATCGCTACTACCTTATACAAGAAATCATGGAGCAAGGTGACGTCGATCTTCAGAAGATTGATGGAAAGGAGAACATGGCCGACTCCTTTACTAAAGCTCTAGGAATCAAAGAGTTCGATAATCACAAATGGAAGATGGATATTCGATACTATTCTGAGTGGCTTTAGTCTAAGTGGGAGTTGTTGGAAATTGTATTCTAAAGCCAATCATCTAAGTTGTAGATGGTTGAGCTAAATATAATTGTACTTGAATTATTAATAAATAAAATTATTATTTTTACCTTTTCATCACTTTGTGCATCTTTCTATAATGAACTCTTCTATGATGAAGATCTTAGGACTATTTAGACTCGACAAAGGAGGATTTATCATTTAGTCCTCAAACGTGTTTGCGACCAAATGATTCATTGTTACCTAGGACGACAACATATTGAGTGTAGGTCATTGTGTGCCATAAGTGTTGGTTGTCCTCTTAACCAAGAAGTATGGAGATACTATTATGACATGTAGGTGAAGTATAAGGATACATTTTACTGAACGTGATCCAATTGCAGAGCTCTCTACTATCAAGAGTTGCTCATGAAGGATATGGATATAAGTGTCCCTTAGATCTAAGATCATCATAGTGACTTGTAAGCAACTCATTGTATTTAGGTACCAGACTATCTGAATTTCTAATTCAGTGATGAAAGGCTACTTGGTGTAGTCAAGTACTTATGAAGTCAGTGTGTGTGTCAAGATGGGATTGACCTCTCCAAGTGTTGGAGCAAGTGCATCATTGTATTTTAATTTAGCAAACCCTCGATTGAGGTGGTGCATGTGATGGACACTGAGTTTTGGATACACTATGGATGAATTTTAGGATTGATAGTAAACCCTAAATCATCCTTTGAGCATCGAGGTCAAGGGGATGAATTATATAGTGAACATATGCCATAGGTTCGTCGATGTTGCATTGCAATTATTCGATCTATCCGAACGTCGAGTACCATTGCTAGATTGTCACATCAATTGGTATAGAAAATTAGTTTTTATGCTACCACCTTAGGATTCAAACCTATAGGGTCACACACAATAGAAGTTTCTATCTGATCTGATGGCTGATATTAAGTCTTGATGATCTAAGACTATGTGGTCAAGAGTCCCACTGCACTGGAACTCTATGACCAAGAGTCTCACAGGTCTAGGACTCTGAGCCCTTTGTCTCCGAGACTCTCTGATTGAGAGTCCTGATGACTTGGGACTCTATGGTCAAGAATCCCACTGGATTGGAACATTGTGACCAAGAGTCCTAATGGTTTGGGACTCTGAGTCCTACTCATTTGAAACTTTTTGATTAAGAGTCCCACTAGTCTAAAACTTTATGATCGCAAGTTCAATTTGTTTGGGACACTAGGTTCAAAAGTTTCACTAGTTTGGGACTCTTCAGGAGTTTCATGTTGATGAATCTCTATTGCCCAGACACCCACCTGATTGGGACTCTATGTTTATTAAAGGATTAATTAGTAATTTGATTGCTAATTAGCTCAATTTGATTGAGTGATTAGAATTTGATTAAGTCCAATTGAATTTGATTTGATTGGGTTTGACCCGATCTGGTGATGAGATGACCTAATCGCTATGATAGATTTGACCCTGATTTGATCAGGGATTGGACCTAATTAATTTTTAATTTGATTAAAAATTTATTAGTTTGGGTAAAGCCTAATTTGGTTAGTTTAATCTAATCTAATTAGATCCAGATAAATTGGTTTGGATAAAATCAAATAGGATCAAGTCAAATAAAGATTGAATTTTCTCCTACGCCACCCTATTCGAACCTACATCCTTCTTCACATGAATTATAAATTCATGTGAATGTTTTCCATGCACAAAGGATATTTGTGCCTCTCTTCTTTCTCATGTTGACCTGGTCCAAGTGTTGGATCATATCAAATTTTGTGGAATTTTGAATTCAAAGGGATTGGTTTGGTTGAAACCTCCCTCTCCCTCTCATCCTTATCTCCATGCCCCTAAACTTTTTGTCACATATTTTTTTTTGGTGATTTCTGATAGAGGGAAAGCAGAAGGAGTCATTTGACTCATCACCTTCTTGGATGAAGCATTGAAAAAGGATAATACCCCATTTGAATTCAAAAACTAGAAGTTGGTTGAAACTAGTTCAACCATATCCACTCCACATGGAATTTCTACTTATTTTTCATGCAATAAATTATAAAAATTTTCGTGCATGAAGTATGAGGGGTTAAATTTTTGTGTAAAAATTTGAAAGTGATTGGGCATTGGTTTTGGGCAAAAAAAAATTCTGGAGTGAAGGTGAGCAGAATTCTATAGCACTTTATTTTTCCTTTATGCCTCTATTCTCTTCTGATTTTTATATTTAAGGATACCTAATTTTTAGATATAATCTAAATAGGATTTATAGACTTGAAAGTCATCTTTCTATGAAAACTTATTTCATAAAAAAACTCTACACAGAGAGGGCATGAGAGGGTTTTCAGTACATCAGGGTTTTTAGGCTGAGTGAAGCCTTAGGGTTGGGACCCTGGGTTCAGGTGGAGAGATTGAGTGCTGTGAGTATCCGATCGTCACCAAACTTCAAACATTGATTCATCATCCTCCATACTCAGTGTTCTTATTTTCTAGAGTATCTGAGAGATTAGAAATAAGGTGATCAATTAGATCAATCATGATCAGCCATCAAAGGCCTCGGTGAGGAGCTAGCACTTCAGTGGAGCTAGTCGGGATCAGGAGCTCCATGTGGACCAACCATAGAGATCAAATGAGTGTGCGGCTGCAACATGACACCACAACTTATTTTGATGGATTTAGATTATGGAGATCAGCTATCCACGCATAGGTATCGAGTTTTGAACATGTATCGATCAATAGATTCGATTGGCTGATCAATCATATTTAAATTTTAAATTACATATTAGCATGTCTAGATCCTGAGTAGGATTTACATTGATTAGATCAATACATATTATAAATTAATATTTGATTAATTTTAGTTTCTGCTGCTTTAATTTCAAAAATATTTTTAAAATGAATGCTGAAAACCCTGCTCGATTTTCTTTAGTTTGAAGGCATGGTAGTTATAGAATAGAGAAGTGGTTGGACGAACTTCGATCGAGATATAGGAAGAGAGAAAATCTATGATGAACTTGAAAGAATTTGGGACCATGAAAGTAAGAGAGATATCTAAAAATTGAAAAAGGGCTATGATGAAGGGAGAAATTGGGAGATGAATTCTAGCATGAAGAGCCTCAGTATACAAATAAAAATGACCTAGGGGAGGAGCACAAGCTCGATCACTAGGCTTGAGAAGCTCCAGTTCGTACTCTAAGGCCGTACTGAATCCTTATCAGAGAAAGATCTTCGGGGTGCAAAGAATAGGGGATGGTTTCGAGTACGAAGATTGGACGAGATGCTATTCTAAGTTCTATGAGCTCAAAATTGGCACTCCTAAGTCTTGAAAATATGAGAAGATAGATCATGGAAAG
This sequence comes from Cocos nucifera, assembly GCA_006176705.1. Lineage (NCBI taxonomy): Eukaryota > Viridiplantae > Streptophyta > Magnoliopsida > Arecales > Arecaceae > Cocos > Cocos nucifera. The sequence goes on along the minus strand of QRFJ01004344.1, from coordinate 20,506 downwards.
ATGAAAGCGAGCTGGAAGAAGAATCAGTCTCAATAGTAAAGTTCAGAAATTGGGTCGGCTTACTCTGAGACTGAGCTGGCTCAGTTGGAAATTAGGTCGGCTCAGTCTAGGACTAGGTCTGCTAGATCTCAGAGAAAAATCTAGATAGAGAGCAGCATTTTTGGACTATTGGCACGGTACACAATTGGATCGGCTTAGTCCCAGACTGAGCTGACCCAGTCATAGGTTAGTCGGCTCAGTCTGAAACTAGGCTGGCTCAATTTTTGTGGGTTATTATTTTATGTACGTGGATTATTTGGATTTAGAGAGTTTTTTTATGAGCTTGAACTTGATCCTTTGTAAAATATATATATAGGTCAAGGTTGTAAGAGTGCTAAAATATACTGAATAAAATCTCTTTTCTCTTGAAAATTTCTTCTTCTCTTCCTTTCTATTCCTTGATTTATTTGATTATGCTTCCACATTATTCTTTGAGATGTACTTCCTTGTTGCTTGGCTAATCACCGACGATCATGTCGATCCATGTGGGAAGAGCACGTATTCCCAATATTTGGTATTAGAGTGGTGTTGCATGGAAGGAAGGAAGACACCTAAGGTTTACTACATGCAAGATCTGTTGCATCAGGTTTTATCCTAAAAACTTCTAGGTTGCTTCATGGTTGTCTCTAGATTGAGGTGGACATTGTTTACATGGAGGAACGATGATACAAAAGTTTGGAAAGAGGATCTAGAGCTAGTTAGATCTTCTTTGAAGGATAGTTATACTGGTGTGTGATCATGAAGGATGTTAGGGATCTGTTCTTGACTTATTTGAAATCATGGGATCAAGTGAATTCAAGATGGATTTTAAAAAGTTCGACGGCAAGAAAAACTTTACCCTATGGTAGTAAAGAGTAAAGGACTTGTTGGTTCAGTAGAAGATCTATAAGGTCTTGACAAAAGAAAGGCTAGGAAAGATCAGTGCTGAAGATTGGGATGAGTTGGAGAAAATTACTTTTAGCATAATCCGAATGTACTTGGCCGATTAGATTTTGCTCGAGGTTTGCACAGAGACTATGATAAAGGGGCTTTGGGAGAGACTGAAGAACACATACATGGAGAAGAACATGACGAACAAGCTATGGTTGAAGAAACAACTGCATAGTTTGAGGATGCCCGAAGGTGGAGATCTTGTTGCACATATCCAAAGGTTCAATCAGGTGTGTTCTAAGGTGATGAGTTTGGATGTGAAGATCGATGAGGAGGATCGGGCATTGCTGCTATTATGTTCTCTCCCAAGTTCGTATGATGGTCTCATAACAACTTTAGTTTATGGAAAGGAGATCCTAAACTATGAAGAGGTTGTTGGTGTGCTCAGATCAAATGAGCAAAGAAAGAAGATCTGCAAGGAAGATCTTAAGTCTGAGATCTTGGTTATGAATGAAAGACAGAAAAGATCAAAGAAAAAGATAAGAGGAAAATCCAAGGGCAGGTCAAAGTCTCACGATCAGAGGAAGATGACATTGAAATGTTATAAATATCATCAGTCTGGACACCTGAGGAGAGATTGTTCACTTTTGAGATCAAAAAAAGGGAAGGCCAACAAGAAAGATGATATAGCTTCTGTGAGCAGTGGAGAAGACCTGCTAGTTGTATCAATAGATCCATAGAGTGCGATACAATATGGATATTAGATTCAGCATGCTCGCACCGCTATACGTCTCATCGAAAGTGGTTTGTTACTTACCAGAAGGCCGATGATGGAAGTGTCAGCCTTGGAGATGATCACCCATGCAAAGTAGCTAAAATTGGATTTATCAGGATGAGGATGTACGATGGGATCATTCGTACATTATCAAATATCGGGCATGTACTAGAGTTGAAAAAGAATTTAATTTCTTTGGGCTACTTGGAGAAGCAGGGTTATGCTTTCAGTAGCCAAGCCGGGAGTGGATGTCTAAAAATTTTCAAAGAGCTTTGGTGGTGATGAGAGGTAGAAGACTGAGCAACAATCTTTACAGAATAAAAGGCTCAGTGGTAAATGATAGTGCAGAGGTGATAGCAGTGGCACAAGAGGAGCAGATTTTATATTGATTGTGGCACTATCGAATGGGTCATATGAGTGATCGTGGGCTCACAGAACTAAGCAGAAGAGGTATGATCCTAGTCCTGAAGAAGGAGGGCATAGATCTTTATAAGCCATGTATCTTTGACAAACAACATAGGATGAAGTTTGCCAGAAGTACCAAGTGCAGCAAGGGAGTGCTGGATTTAGTGCACTCAGATGTGTGAGGACTAGCTCCTGTATCAGCTAGAGATGGGGCAAAATACTTTGTTACTTTCATTGATGATTTCTCAAGGAAGGTATGGGTTTATCTGATTAGAGAAAAATCAGAGGTGTTTGCATGATTCAGAGCCTAGAGAGCTGAAGTAAAGGAGTCAGGAAGATAGATAAAGTATTTAAGGTTGGACAATGGAGGGGAGTATACTAGCCTAGAGTTCAGGAGGTACTATGAGAGAAATGGCATCAAATGCCATTATATGGTGAGGATGACTCCCCAACAGAACGGTGTCATGGAGAGGATGAACCAGATACTGATCGAGAAGGCATAGAGTTTGAGGCTGCAGACATCACTCCTAAAGTCCTTTTGGGGTGATGCTCTAATTTTTTTTTATTTTCTTATGAATAGGTCCCCTCATTATAAGCTGAATGGAGGCATTCTAGAATATATTTGGAGTGGAAAGAAGGTGGAGCTTGGCCACCTAAAAATCTTTAGTTGCATAGCCTATGCACATGTGAAGGCAATCGAGAGGAGCAAATTGGATCCGAAATCTCAAAAGATGACATTCATAGGGTATCCACAAGGAGTCAAGGGGTACTTGCTATGGGACTCTCAGGCACAGAAGTCAGTGATTAGCAGGGATGTTATCTTTGATGAGAAGTGCATCTTGAGGAGCTCTGGGATAGATAGAACTAGAGAAACAAAGGTAAACAATGGTGGCCAGTCAGAGAATGATGGCATGCAGGTTACATCCACTTATAGGAGTATTCCTGTTAAGGTGGAGCTAGAAAGAAAAGTATTATCTTAGATTGAAAATCAGCATGAAGGGCCGACAGTTCAAACAAATGTGCAGGAGCAGCCACAGACATTAGGCAGAGATGTGCCAGTGGGAGTGGCTTTGCACAAGCCCTAGCATACTATTAGAAGACCAGTCAAATATGGTATTGATGAGGTTATCTCCTATGCACTCATCACTACTAATGAAGATCTAAAAAATTATGTAGAAGCCATGGAGAGTGAGGATCATGATTCATGGATACAGGCCATGATAGAGGAGATGAAATTACTTAAAAAAAATCAGACATGGCAGCTGGTCGATCTTCCAGAGGATGCTCGATCTATTGGCTCAAAGTGGGTGTTCACAAAAAAAGAAGCACCTTCAGAACAAGTTGGAGTCAGATTCAAAATAAGGCTGATAGCAAAGAGATCCTCACAAAGGAAAGAAATTGACTACACAAAAATTTTCTCTCCTGTGGTGCATCACACATTTGTTCGAGTTTTGCTGTCACTAGTGGCATAGCATAACATGGAATTGGAATAGGTGGACGTAAAGATGGCCTTCTTCATAAAACTTTGGAGAAAATAATCTACATGAAGCAGTCAGATGGCTTCATGGAGATGGGACACGAAGAAAATATGTGTTTACTTAGAAAGTTTTTATTTGGCTTGAAATAATCACCTCATCAGTGGTATCGAAGGTTTGATAGCTTTGTATTGAGCCTGGGTTTCAGTAGATGTGAACATGATTATTGTGTCTACGTCAAGGATGTAGATTAGGAGGATGCCTTGTACCTATTATTGTATGTAGATGATATGCTTATAGCCAGTAGAAGCATGGATGCTGTGAAAAGGTTGAAAAAGGCATTATCATCTGAATTTGACATGAAAGATTTTGGTCCAACTGAGAAAATCCTTGGAATGGAGATTTGCAGAGACAGATGCAAAGGAGTGCTCTATTTGTCACAAGAAAAGTATGTCCAGAAGGTTTTGGAGAGGTTTGGGATGGAGAAGGCCAAACCTGTAGAGATGCTATTATGGAGCCATATGTCTCTCTCCAAGTTACAGTGCCCCCAGTCAGAAGAGGAGAGAGAGTACATGGAACGAGTTTCTTATGCAAATATTATAGGTAGTGTAATGTACACTATGGTGTGCTGTAGACTAGATATAGCACATGCTGTGAGCACGGTTAGTAGATACATGGCTAATCCTGAGAAGGAACACTGGAAAGCATTGAAATGGATATTGAGATATCTGCATGGAACAAGGAATTATGGTTTGGTGGTAGGTGGGCAGTTGGGAGGATTTGGAGAACAATCTATGAAGATGTGTGAAGGTTCAGGTCCTCTGGAAGGATTTGTTGATGCAAATTATGCTGGTGATCTTGATACAAGGAGGTCTACTGCTAGATACCTCTTCTGTGTATATGGTGGGTCAGTGTCTTGGAGATCAACCCTTCAGTCAATCATGGTTTTGTCTACCACAGAGGTCGAGTACATTGGGATAATGGAGGCTGCAAAGAAAGTTCTTTGGCTTAGGAGACTGATTGATGAGTTGGGGTGGAGTAGAGCAAGGTTACACTATTCAGTGATAGTCAAAGTGCTCTATTGTTGGCACAGAACCCAGTCTATCATGCACACATAAAGCATATAGACGTGAGGTACCATAAGATCAAAGAGCTGGTGGAGGAAGATAAAGTGGAACTGATGAAGATCCATACTAAGGAGAATCAATCTGATGCACTCACGAAGGTACTTTCTAGAGACAACTTTCAGAGATGTATGGCACGGATGGGTCTGTTGAGAAGTGATGAGTTCACAAGGACTTGGATGCTCCAAGGTGGAGAATATAAGCTCAGAAGTGGCACTCCCAAGTCTTGAAAGCATGAGAAGATAGGACATGGAAAGATGGGAGCGAGCCGGAAGAAGAATCAGTCTTAATAGTGAAGTTCAGAAACTGGGCTAGCTCACTCTGAGACTAAGCTGGTTCAGTTGAAAACTGGATCGACTCAGTCTAGAACTAGATCGGCTAGGTCTTAGAGAAAAATTCAGATAGAAAGCAGTATTTTTGGGCTGTTGGCATGGTACATAACTGGATTGGCTCAGTCTGGGACTGAGCCGACCTAGTCGTAGGTTAGCCGGCTTAATCTGAAACTAGGCCGGCTTAGTTTTTGCGGATTATTATTTTGTGTACGTGGGTTGTTTGGGTTTGGAGAGTTTTTCTATGAGCTTGGGCTTGACCCTTTGTAAAGTATATATATTGGAAATAGGTCAAGGTTGTAAGAGTGCTGAAATATACTGAATAAAAGCTCTTTTCTTTCGAATTTTTTTTTCTTCTTTTCTTCTCTATTTCTTGATTTATTTGATCGTGCTTCTGCATTAATCTCTGAGAAGTATTTACTTATTGCTTGGCTAATCACTAGCGGCCATGCCGATCCATGTGGGAAGTGTGCATATTTCCAACAAGTTCGGCTTCTACCCTTGGATCAGGATTTCGAGAATTTGGGTCAGCCAAGCTCCTCGAATCGATATAGACCAAGATACTTTCGAAGATATTTTGGATCAAAATGTACCCAAAAATCCAATGGAAAAAGAACAATAAAATCTCGAAAGAAAAAAGAGTGAAGCCTGAGGAAAATCCCAAAAGATAAGTAAAAAGTAGGAAAATGAAGGAAAAAGGGATGAGAGACTAACCTACGTCAGGCAAAGAGCCCAAGAAGATGATTGAAGGGATAGGAAACGGCTGAGAAGGATGTCAATGGCCAAAAAATCATAGTAGGTTGCTTGGAGGAAGTGAGGAGCAAAGAGAAGGAGAAGGAAGGACCTGGTAGAAATGAGAAGTCAGGGAGGAGAAGAAGTTTAAATAGCATGGGGAAGTCCGAAGCGATTATGATGGTAGATCTTCCTCGACCAGCCATGTGTCTCGTCCATCACGCCAATCCCTAACGCCTGATAGGGAAATTATGGCATCATGCATGGAGCTTCATGCCGGATGAATTTACAAAGGAATTTGTCCTTTCAGATCACTCATTCATTAAGAAGCTTTGGCACTAACTCAGAAGAAGCCAAAATGTTTCACTCCTTGAGAGTGGAAAACTGGCGAGGGACTTCGGCCATTGCAGTTTTTGTACTTCATTCAAAATTCAAACTTGGGAGTGGGGAGATAAGTATTGGGGTTAAAATAACCCCCATCGACATTCGGATGACCCCCACCGCATGGATACCGACAACCTCCCCAAACATGGATGACTTCCATCCAACCATTGTAAAGCCCGTCTATGGCATGGTGAACTTCAATTAGTTGAACTCCTTCTAGTCATCCAGCAAGTTCCATCCAATCGAACTCCTTCCTATCGCCCGGCGGGTTCCATCCGACCAAATAAACTCAAATTATAAGAGGACCTTATCATCAACACAAGTTCAAGCCCCGACTAAGCTGGTATCGACCACCTTGTGGATGATCTCAAAGATGTTTGAACCTCTCCAGATCATTAGGACTCAGAGTTCTTCACAATCATGGCTTGCTTGCACATGCAGAGGTCCTACCTGAACTCCAATTGTTAATCTTCGATGGACTGGCAAGTCATGATAAAGGACACTACCCTCTATAATAAACTTCATGTAGCCCCGAGCGGCCCACTAGCAAGTAGTTATGGCTGTCACTATCAGTTTGTTACATACTTCATCTATATAAGAAATCCTTCAGATACATTTTCTCTTTAAGCTGTCATCTCCACCTTAATTCTCCTAATCACTCCATTCTTGTTGGCCACAGAACTGACTTGAGTATTGGAGGATCCTGCTAGAGCCACTCACCTCCAGTTTAGACTTCTTCTTACAGATCTTGTTAGCGGCCTTATCTCCATCCACTTTAGCAACTCTGGTGTTGGCACCATTTTCTGCGCCAACAATACCCTTATAATGTTTTACAAGTGTTGTCCAATCTAGCTTTTAGGACATACATCTAACAAACTTCCACTTGACCTAAAGTCAATTGGCTATAAATCTAAATTCCACCTTCTCAAGATAGGCTTCAATCTTTTGTTGGCTCAAAGGCTTCGTTAGTGGGTCAACCATATTATTTGTGGTATCAACTCTCTTCATCTCAACGTATATCCTTTTTGAGGTAATCGAGAATGAGAAAGCAAATCACTACTCGGCCGTGTGCTTGGATTTTGTGGGTGAGGAGACCAACGCTAGGTCATCTAGGCAAGGGCTATGGTACCTTGTGTTCTGATAATATAGAAGGACGTAAGTCAGATGGCATCATTCTAGAAGCTCACACATAAACTTCTTCGAATCAAATGTCTTCTTCGTAGCTTTCGAGGCAGCGATATAATCTACTTTTAATAGGGAGGTCTGCTATTACTATCCTGCCTTGGAACTCTTTTAAGCTTGCAGTGCCACATTGGCATAAAAATAGAGACTTCCTACTCTGTCAACTTTCAATTCATTATCTCCAGACATAAAGTCTGAGCCTGTATACCCCTGCATTTGGAGTTCTCCATTATCAAAGACCAAACAAATAATATCCTTAGTCACTTCTCAGTACTTAAGGGATAAACGATTTTATAGAAGTTCAGTCTTCGTCCGTGGTGGGTGGCGGGGCTTGATTGATTATACTCTTGTAACTCCACCAGTATGGGCGATCATCAAGTTGTGTAAAAAGCAGGGTATACATGAGGCTTCCCTATTATTGAAGCGCATAAGGGATCTTGCTCATGCATCCAACCTCCTCCGATATGTTGGGGTACATCTTCTTGGAGAAATGAATTCTATGTTTGAAGGGCATAAGACCCCTCTTAAAGTTTTCCATGCTAAACCTTTTCAGCACCTTCTCAGTGTACATCTTCTGTGATAGACCAAGCATCCTCCTCGATCTTTCTATATAGATCTTGATCCCCAAAATAAAGGATGCATCTCCTAGGTTTTTCATAGAAAACTCCTTAGACAACCATACCTTGATCGAGGTCAATATAAGAATATCATTTTCAATTAAGAGGATGTCATCGATGTACATTAGGGGAGAAAGACAACAGTGCCTTCCATTGACCTTTTTGAAACATATGACTCCTCCTCATTCTTGAAAACAAATGAATTTCAAAAAATGATGATCACTCATTCAAAATAACAGTTCCAGCTTCAAGATGCTTGCTTAATTCCATAGATGGATATTTTGCAGCTTGCAATCTTGCGATCACTATATTGGAGGTGAAAGAAGCAACTGCCTCATATACATATCTTCTCAAGATTCATTTAGAAATGTCATTCAACATTCTCCTATCATCTACATTTTCATAATTAAAAATATACTACAATGGCAAGCAGTGCGTAGATTAAATTTTTAGCATGGCCACTAGTGAGAAGGTATCTTGATAGTTAATGGCCTTCATGCTATAGAATGTCATACAGGTCTTGATGCATCATCCTAACGTCCAGCGACAAGAAAATCAGGACATGCCAGCAGCTAGTATACATGCTAATCTTTGAATGGCTGATCAGAAGCCTCCTTCCTCCCAACCTTGGACCCCTCCAGATAAATCAAGAGGAAGAAGTATAGAATTTAAAAGAAAATCACCTTCTAAAATCTCACAAAAGGAGGAAGAAGAGAATTAAGAAAAATCCTAGAGAAGAACCCTTTCTTCTTCCTTCTTTTTCTCTCACCAGGACATAATAGTTTGTGTCTCAATGAAGCACCATGCCTAGATCCTATTTGCACCCAAGGTTTCCATGTCTCAAACCTCTCTCTTAGATCTAAAATCTAGAGAAAACTCATGCCCTAAGTCCCTTTAAATAGAGAATTATAATAGAGTCCTTGTCTAGGTCAAATACCTAGAAAGGCAGGTCCAAATTGAGCAAGGATTGGGGCACCCAACTCTTGGGTGTCCCCTCTTTATTTCTTTTCGTGGACCCTAAAAAATATGTGCAAAATATTCTTCTACTTTTTATGAAAAAATTAGAAGAAAATTAGGTGGTTTGGTGCCTCAAAGAAAAAGAAAGATGATGTGTCAAATTTTATCTAATAAAGACCTAGGTCAAAATAACTTGTTTGTTTTAACCTATTCCATAATTAATTTCCTTCTAAAATGGTGGGAGACATAAAAAGGGCATGGATACTCTCTAGAAACAATTTTTTTTATAAAAATTCTAGGAAAATTGACATTGGGGGGAGGGCATGGAAAGCAAGGTGGCGTAAGATGGAGAAATCCTAGTCATACTAGAACTTCTAGTTTTGACTTGGTCCAACTTATTATTTGAACCCAATTAAATAAAAACTAATACAACCCAATTAGAGATGATCTTAGTCAAACTAAAAGCTAAATTTAATTAGATTATATTAAATTTAAATCTAATTTAATTTTTAATCAAATCAAAAATTGGGTGCATACAAGTCCTGATTGAACAGGGACTTGTTCTTCCTTGCAATTGACTTATCCATTAAACCAATTGATCTTAATCCAATCAAGTCCAAATCAAATCTAGTTAAATCATATTCAATTAAACTTAATCTTAACCCTCTGGCTTAATCAAATTAAGCTAATTAGCAATCCAATTGCTAATCGATCCTCCTACAATACTTGCACTAGATCAAACATCAATCATATTAATTATTTGACCTTAGAACGATTCTAAATCATTGATCAACCATCCGATCAGATGGAGATCGCTTATGTGTATGACCCCATAGGTTCAAATCTAAGTCGATAGTATAAAAATAAATTTTTATACCAATCAAAGTAACCATCTAGCAAGGATACTTGACAACTAGATAGGTCGAATATGTAAAGCAACACTCTTAAAACCTATGTGGATTAGTTTCAGTATAATTCATCCCTTGATCTAAATGCTCATAGGATGATTTAGAGTTGAATTGTCAACCCTAATTTTATTATCCATATTATATTTCAAAATAACAAATTCATCTCATGGATTATCCTAGCCAAGATTTTGCTAAATTGAAATACAATGATGCATTTTGTCCATCTCTTGGAGTGGTCAATCCCATCTTGATCACTCATCGACTTCACAAGTACTTGACTGTTCCCAAAAACCTTCCATCACTTAATTAAAAATTTAGATAGTCCGGCATAAAGCATAGTGAGTTGCTTACAAGCCACTATGGTGATCTCAGGTTTAAGGAACACTTATATCCATATCCCATCAGAGCAATTTTTGATAGCAAAATGCTCAAGAGTTGGTCATGTTTAGTGATAATGTACCCTTATATCTCATTTGTATGTCATACCAATGTCTCCATACTTTTTGGTTAAGAGGATAATCAATCTATATAGCATACAATGATCTATACTCGATAAATATTGTCATCCTAATTAACAATATATCATTTAACCATGAACAATTTAAAGATTAATCGATAAATATTCTCTTTATTAAATAGTTCTAAGGACTTCATCACAACAAAGAAGTTCATTAGAAGATGTAAACTTTATGATAAAAATGCTAGAATATTTTTTTATTTAATAATAAATTATTTATAATTATAACATAGCACAACCATCAATATACTGATGATTGAATTTGGGACACACAATTCCCAACAACTCCTACTTGTCCTAAAGTCACTCGGTATAGTATCTAAGACCCATCTTCGACTTGTGGTTGTCGAGCTCCTTTACTGCCAAAGCTTTAGTGAAGGGGTCAGTCAGATTCTTCTTTTCGTCGATCTTTTAAAGGTCAATATCACCGCGATCCATGATCTTTCGAACTAGATGGTAGCGGCACAATATGTGCTTCATTCCGTTGGTGTGGCCTTTGGGTTTCCCTTGTCGCCTTTCAGAGCAATTAGCCACTAAGAACTATATAGTAGATGCAGGAAGACAGCACCAAGGACCCGACGCGATAGGAAGGATGCTACCGTGGTCGAGCCTTGAATTGATGGTAACCTTTCTCAATCCCAACACGGAGGGCCTCCGGTCGCGGAGGACGCGTATCTTCAGATGCTGGATGCTGCATGAGCCGGTGACAACATGGTGATGCCTAACTCGATGCAAGCTTCGGAATCTTCGCACAACAAGCAGCACATTGGGTTGCAAAGTAAACGCCAGAAGAGCTTCTCGCATATGGTCAGCCAGTTGAAACTAGGAAGTCTAAATCCATGTTATCGACTCACCATAACCAGCCTGATAACGTAAGATTAAGGGTCGCAACATATTAGTCGAGTCAGCCATGCCTTCAGTGTCAATTCCCAATGGGATACAAGGTAGTACTGAGAAACCCAAAGCCTAGACTTGTGAGTGCTAATAATCCCGAATAAGTTTAAACTGACTCACCCATAACCAACCGTCCTTATTCAATGTGTTTACCAATTCGTGTTCTTCCATCATGTAACGATCCTAGGAATGCTAATGTCACATGTCATCAAGACATCCCAACTATCAAAGTATAACTGAAGATTTTAATCCATACGCTCTCTCTCATCTTTAGGAGTTTGTTGGTAATCCTTCTGGGAGAAATTTTCATGGCACTAATCGGGAAAGATAGCCCTTCTTAAAATATCTCCATGCTGAAACTTCTTTAGCATAGGTTTTCTATTACGTGGGACTAGATAGCCCAAGTAATACCTCTTAAATCTATTCTTATAGGACATCTTCATGCTTAGGACTGTGGATTTCAACCCATCGCCTTCAATGGAAGAACTGGAAGATGACAACGCAAAACTTTATAACTTCTTATAATATCGCGGATGTCATTTTTCGATTAAGAGAATTACTATCCTTATGTAACCAAAGACTAAAAAATACCGCTCATTGCCACCATTTGGGCTTACTTATTATAATACAGGGACCCGTTCTCATATTCTTAATGGAAACCATAACGGCTGTTTGATCACCCCTTACAAAAAAAATGCATGGTTCCGGAAAACTCCAAGCTCGCTTTGCTTCAATCCAAATGGATCTGCGCAAAGCTTGCCACACTTTGGACGCATTTAATAATGTAAATCCATTAGGTTAATCATAATAAATCTCTTCGATTAAGGCTCTGCCATTTAGAAAATCTATGCTTCACATCATTTGTGGCCAGGAATATCCCAATAGTTCAGATGAATAGTTATCACAGCATCATCCGAATGGATTTGAGCTTTGGCGCATAGGAGAGAAACAATCTCACACAATAGATACATACCATAATGTGGAGGAGTCTCTTTCAGCACCCCAGATGGGCTTCTATAGACTTCCACCTTGCCTAATCTGCCCTTCTTCCTCCTCTGAAAACGACCACTCTAGGCATCCAATGGGTTTAACCTATTATAGGTGGGTTCACAATGTCCATCAATCATTGACCTTCATGAACTCTACTTTTTGATTTCATAGGCCCATAAGCCATTTTCAAAATCAGATCTTCCCTGCCATTGGCATTCCCAATATAAGTGATCAGATCCTCATATTCCTATCGAGTTCGATGGGATCACGATCTCAAACTAACGAATCACTAGCGCATCTATCTGCGCTCGATCAGTACTAACGTGTATCTACTAGGAATTGCCTTAAAGTGATAGGTCGACTGAGCTCTGAATTTGATCTAATCAATTTGATTCTAGTTTTAAGCTACTGGTGTTGATTTTCTAACCTGTTAAACCTTTGTCAAGTTCAAACTTTAGAGGCAATGTTCTTTAACTAAAGGAACTCTTTTTCTCCTAATGATTACCCTTAAGGACTGACCAAACCACCTTTTATTCATGGCAACATGGTAAAGAATAATTGATCCTTTGGTCTATCTTTGTGGGTACCCTATATACATATCACTTGGTCAACCTAGTCCACGTTTATTTGTGATTACACCATTTACCTAAGCCAGCCCACCCACCAGCACTTAAAAAGGGTGTGGAAAAGTACATGGCTTACCCGCCTCTGTCCAATATCTCATATGGAGTTTTTAATTATGACTTACTTGAATCCTATTTAATTAAAGATAGTAACTCGATTTGAGTGCAAATCTCCAGAGAGAAATCGACAAGCCTGGCAAAATTCATCATAGATCGGACCATTAGTCTAATATGAATCCAAATTTTTTCTTTCAGACACACCATTATGCTGTGGTACTTTCTAGAAGAGCTCCATTGAAAGAAATCTCATTTCTCTCCCTAGATAATCGTGAGAAACTCGCCAGAAAAGTCATTCACCTCTTGAATCAAATCGAAGGATTTGTAATCTGCTTATCCTACGTTTATTTTTTTTACCTTTATTTTAGAATTATTTAAATATTTAAATGATATCCAGACTTATATTTTATTAGATAGATAAATCCATACCCTGAATACATCTCCATAAAAATGAATGAAGTAGAGATATCCACCATCTGGCACTTATGCTCATAGGCCCATATAACAATCAGTATATACAAATCTAAAGGAGCTTAGGGCTCTTGTTTAAATATGTATCCCTAGAAGCAGATTGGCCGACTTATTAAAATACTTCTTTAGAGGTATTTTCATAATTTTGATTTCAAACTTAATGTAAACAAATTTTTATTCTATCATATTATATATTAAATCGTCCGTGATACATCCATTCACTTAATAGGTACATGAACACATATTCCTCAAGAGTTGAGAATTTAAAGCATTTAGTTTATCATTATTAAACTCAAAACCTGCTCTCAGTGTAGGTTGTAGATGGTTTTATCTAGATATTGGAAGGCGCCTTACACCTCGTGTTCAGTCTGGAACTATTCGAAATACTAATCGATCATATGATGATTAGATCGTACTTTCTTATGGTGATTAGGTTTGGTAGAGATTTCTCTACGAGCCTGATTATTTTGTTGGATGCAACCAAATCCAATTAATGTTAATGGTTGCGACATAACCCGCCTTTTCAAGTGGAGGCATAAGCCTGCTGAATTGAATTTCATCTGGGGCAAAATCTAAATACCAAAATTTTTTAGCAAAAATATTGATTAATGACGAACCTCTTGTAAATGCAGCATGATTAGCCAGAGCCTTCTCTGACCTCTCAGTCAGTCTATATGGGATTCCAGGTATCCATTAAGGAGTTTAGTGTACATTCCTCCGAAATTGGAGATAGTAGGCTATCAATTTATTTAAAACATCAGTGGGATGACCTTTAGAACTAAAGTCTCAAGTCTATTGGATTAAATAATTGAGTACTAATAAGAGTCTTATATTTTTCTTTCAGATACAATAAAATGGCTAGTGTAAGGTTTGCCATGTTCACTATTGGACAATAGCAAAGCATTTAGGACTAAGAACGAGAGGTCTAGTGTTTGATCCGCAATCAGGCCAGGCACCAGAAGAAGGAATGGTTCCTCTTGATCCGCAAATCAGGTTGCAATAGGACGAAATCAAAAAAGTGGTTGCTCGTTAAGCGCTGTTTAATATTGATAAACTTTCTATGCAATTTTTCTGTTTATGGTACATCTACCGAGTATTAGATACCTCGGAAGTCCAATTTGAAAGAAAAATTAGATTTTTCCTAACCACAAAGATGTCTCTGAATCGATCAGATTTGCAGAAAATAATTTAAAAATTTTCTTTGATCCAATCAGATTGACAGTTCCAGTTTGATGGTGGATTAACTAAAATTAGAAGAAAAATAAAATAAAATAGTGCATAACAATTATCATCCCTGAATTGGGTTAACACCATTTATCCAATTGTGATGATCTAAACGATGATGCTATACGGTATTTGATTGATCGTGCACAACATCCAACCTACTATCGTATCACCACTCAAGGTCAGTGCCCTAGAAGTCTCCTTCTTTTTGGATCTGATCTCCACAAATATCAGATACTGAATGGTCTAGCTTGTATAGCCTTCACAATCCAACTTTAGAGAGCTGCGCATCGTCCATTCCCATGAATACCATATCTCTCGCTGATCTGCGGGCCACCAATTGGAACTTGAATGCTTTGCTCGCAGATTTTTGCCCAAACATCTTTGGGCGTGGAGAAAGAGGGGAGAGGGATCAGATGGAGGGACGGTGGAGGATATGGAGAATTTCTGAATAGGGGGCTTCAACCGGCTAGAAAAAATTTCTATGCACAATAGCTATGCGCAAGGCCTATTTATAGACCTAGTCAAGAGTCCCTTTGCCATATGAACTTTTGACACACAGTTAGAAGCCAACATGTAAGAGGAGCTCTCCTAAGAATCTCATGGCCGCCATCATCCCCTAGTTTCTTTAGACTTTTTTGTCTCACAAACAATAAATGAGAAAATGGCAATGGAAACACCATTTGGGATAAGGGAAATTAGCAGCACAACTCTTATACTTCCCAAGAGTTTTGAACTAGTCAAACTTTTGAATCCATCTCCAATACTCTAATTTGGAATGGGATGCCTAACATACATATCTATAAGGGCGTATGGGCGTGTCCTTCTTTTTCCTCATGTAAATCCCATCTGGACGTTGACCCTCAAATATGTTCTACGGGGTCGCATGCCATCATCTACTTCATTTATGCAAAAAGGGTCAACCTTTTGATCCTTGTTCTTATTCCTATCTCATGGGATTTAAAGACAAACATTTTTCAAGTTCATCTAATGGATTTATGTCAAGTTCTAATCAAGTAGAACAATGCTTGATCAGACTAACCGACTCATCCACGTCAGATCAGAACAAATCCATCTAGAATTTTTGGGATAAGCTTTGTCCACAATTCACTCTCAATGAATTTTAGATGCCCATCTGGCAAAGACAACCTGTCTTGTCCTATCTATATGGGATTAGGATAAGCCTTGATTAAAGCTAGGCAAGATCCAATCAGATCAAGATAAATCCTCCATAGAAGTTTCTGATGAATCCCTGTCCCAAATAAGTTCCAAAAATTTAGGCAGGTCCTTTTGTCCTTTTTCGCATCCGTGGATTAGGACAAACCTAGATCAGGGTCTTGGACCTACTTTCTGACTGGGAGCAAATTCTAGTCAGCACAGAGATAGATGCCATACAAGGCTACTCAGATGAGCAGATCCAATTTGACCTTAAGTCAGATGAACCAAAAAAGATGAAGAGAGCAAGAATATTAGGTTAATCATGTGCTAGCATGATTATTCTTGACCTATGGATCTAATCCAAAATCAATCAAACTGGATTAGCTCAATGATAAAATATTTCAGACCAAACCCTTATTTGTGTGATCCAGATATGGTTAATTTATATGGTAAATGAGCAATGTCAATGAAATCTCCACACTCATCGGACATCAATTGAAACATCTCTTTCGATGGATCCAAAACTCTTAATTGAATTCAACCAATTACGATTGTCTCTCAAAACAATTCTATTCCGATTGTCCCAAAATCCCACCAGTGACATCTAGCAATATAGTGTGCAATACCATCGATACGCAGAAGCAATACTCTGCGGCTGCAGCTACTTTGTTGAATTGGTTTTCTATCTAAGCCTCGACAGGATAAGGAATTAAGGTGAAACTCGTCAAAATCCAACACCCACGTATAGAAATTTCAATCATTCAATTTTGAGTCGATGTAAAACACTAATATTATTTCACACTACCATGGCCATTGATTTTAGACTCAATCTCAATGATCATCATAGGACCACTCCTCTCTATCGAGGTTGATAGATGCATATTATTGGTGCAATCTTAATTCCTTACAATGAAACATGCTATAGCCCAACATAGCACCTCAAGATTTCGAATGGCCTAGAAAGACGAGTATGGCTGTAGTCAAATATAACATCGTCAAGGACTAACTAGATGCCACCTTAGGTCAAAAAACTAGACAAACGCTGGCAGGCATCGAGCCTAGTCATCGAATGAGAAGGTAGGCTCCTCTTATGAATTGCTCGAAGTGGTCACGCTCAGTGCCCTTGTTATAAAAATCTAACTCTCAACATCGATGTCTCAACACTATAGAGCTCATCAGACTCATCTATCTTGAGGAAGCGAGTCGTATACCGATCTTTTTAGGATCAATCACATCCTCATGATGGATCCCTATGATTGGAAGGCAGTTTATGAGTTAACTATGATAACTCTTACCTTAAATTCTTACTCTTGAGATATGTGGTTTATCATACCTATTAACTCAATGGGCATTGTATCACAGACATCTTATACATAATATGATAGAATAAATATTATTTTTAATTTTATTTTTAATCGTCAAAATTCATTGGAAATACTCTTAGAAAAGTATTTAAGCAAGTGTTGGGCCCAATTTGACTTTTCTAGAGCAGCAACATCTAACAAAACTCCCACTGATCTAAAGCCAATTGCTATAAATCTTTGTACCATCTTCCTCCAAGATGGGCTTGGAATCTTTTGCTGGCTAAAGGCCTTCGGTCCAGTGGGTCAAATCCCGATGGTCTGCAAGAGTTGACTTCTTAACGCTCATGTGTTTCCTTACTCGCGAGAGTAATCGTGATGAAGGTGTTCTTGGAATTCTTCCCAACTTATAGTACAACATTACACGAGAAACAATTTTGGAGAGTTGCACTTTCAATCATCTATAGTCAGACATATAATCTTGATCTGCCATACCTCTAGACCTAAGAGTTCACTCATGCAGAATCCTCATTCAGCACTTCTCTATGTGAACAGACCGCCAGCATCTCTTCAGTCTATCCTCTAATGACTCTAAAACTGAAGGATCGCCTTACCTAGGTCTTTCAGGAAAAACAATTCTTAGATAGACCATACTTTGAGACACTTATGCCAGCATGGGATTCATTCACTAATCAGGAGGGATATCATCCACATTACCAATATTAGGGGATACCCACATAACTGCCCTGACTTCTTGAAAACATACTTGATTCATCCTCATTCTTGATGGAACCCAAATGAATTTAATTACATCAAGCATTCCAACTCTGCAGATTGGCCCCTTGGCCTTCTTGCCCCTTAAAAGTGTCCATAGATGGATCTTTACAGGCTTGCAGACCCTTTATGATCACTATTCAATTGGATGTGAAAATAAAATAGGCTATTCTATAAACTCTTCCTCCAAGATATTCATTTTAAAAACTCCCGTTAATACGTCCATACTCTATCATAATTTTCCATGAATTGAAATAGTCACTGGCAATGGCAAACCAACTGTGCCAGAATGGGAATGGCCCACTGACGAGAAGAGTATTGCTTGATACCCTTTTCACCATTAAGCCTAATTTGAATGTCTCCACCATTCTCATCTGCCACTTATTTTTTCTCTTGAAGTCATTTACACCTATAGGATATGTAGCTTTAGGTTGGAATCTACCAAGATCCAGATTTGGTATCCAGAGCACATCCAAGGGTCAAGTCTTTGACTTCATTGCTCTAAACCAGATTCTCCAGAGGTCGATATCTGTATTGTTTCCATAGAGGTTCTGACGATCATCACCATATGAACCCCCATTCTTCTTATGGAAATATTTTCTTTAACTCCTCTGAAATAGTCCTAAGTACTTTAGGAGGAATAGACGAATTCCTATTTAACCTACGGGTGGATGAGTACGTGAATTGTGGACTCGAACTCACAGAACTAACTGGATATCCTAAGGTTCCGGCTCTTGCTCTTTGGAGGAATTTCTCCCCTCAACCCTAATCTAATCTTTTGGGCCACCAATCTTGAACAAACTATTTTCCAAGAAAAATGGTATGTCAACCCATAATCACATTATGGTGCTTCCAAAAAAATAGAGTAATACCCTAAATAACTCCTTTAGGGATATCCCAATAAATTGGAAGCTCTAAGGGACTAGACTCCTAAACTTATCTGGCTGTTTGGACACCCAAATTTTGACGTAACTCAGACTTGGCTTCTAACTATATCATAAATCGCATATGCAGTGGGTAGGATAGTTTTAGATGGAATTTTATTTAGTAAATAAATGCTGTCACTAAACTATGTTTCTAAAGAAAATTAGGAAGGTCTGTAAAGCTCATCATAGATTGGACTATATCTAATAGTGTCCAATTTCTTCATTCTAAAAATCCATTAAGTTGAGAATTCTAGGCAGAGTCTATTATGAGACTTGAAGGAAAATCCTGATTTTTCAGACTAGGTTCATTTAGATTTGATCTGATCAAGAGATATATTTCAAAAATTTTTCTCTTTGATCCAAACTAAATCTAAGATATTTTAGATCTAATTACTATTATTTTAGAAATTAAAATAAAATTAGATAAATTAAATCAAATTTAATTTACCTTGAAGTGGGTAATCCTATTACCCGTTAATGATCCTATAAGCAGCGGAAGGTTCTGGATCAAGCCACGCAAGTGCCTAGCCTCTACCGGTATCCACTCAGGCTAGATCTGGAGATCCTCTTCTTCTCTATTACATCTCCAAAAATAAGATCTAGATCTAATCATGGAGGGATCTTCAAAACTCTTTTTCGAAGATCAGCAGTCGTTCTTTGTAGCAGTGCAGCTTCCTGCTTTCAGTCGCCTTTCTCTTCATCTGGATCGCCCAACGCAAGCTCCAAAATCTTTTGGGACGTGGAGAGGAGAGGGAGAAAGGTGGGTTTGGCCATGGAGGAATGAGGAAAGGAGGCAGGCCTTGGGGTGTGGGAGAAATTGTTTGGATTCATCATGCTTTGAGTTGGGCGTGGGAACCTTTAATTATTAGACTATCTGTGATCCAACTTTCTCTTCTTCCCAACCAATCACAACTCTTTGAAAATTAGATTTTAAATCTGATTGGTGGGAATAGATCCCCTGGAATCCTCCTTAGAGGATGCCTAAGACCAATCCAATAAGTTGGTTCTTGGAGAATCTAATTGGAAATCGAAAAGGAGATTGGAGTCCTGTCTCAACAAGGACTGCCTGGTGCCCTTCCAGCTTGGGCACAACACCAAAGGGTGGCATGCATCCTCTTCCTTGCCAGTTTCTGGTAGGCGGGACAGGCCCCCACCAGCTCTCCAAATAGGTGCAATGACACGTGGACAGAAGTTAAAGTATCAATGGTCACCTTTGACCAGTCAAAGGTAACTTTTTAACGCAAAGTCAAAAGAATGAGAAAATGGTAGGTGACCCAAAAATGGTAGTAAATGTCTTACAAAATAAGACAACCTTTTCTTGACTTGGACAACCCCAGTCAGACCATTATGAAGGCCTTTGATTGAGCACAAACTCCTTTGGCTCATGTCAGGACCAACTTATTTTAGATGTAAAAGAAGAACGTTAGGTTTACCATCGAGTGCTAGCACGATTTCCTTGAACCTAAATTGAATTCTCATTCAGAAATCAAATTGAACTAAGATCAGTTTCAATTGATGATCACTAATTCAAAACCCTTAATTTGTATGACCCAAGTTAGGTTCAGTTCTATATGATAATGGGATATGTCATGATCTCTAATCATCGACATGCAATAAAAACATCTTTTGATAGATCAGACTCTCTGATTTCGAACAGCTAGAATGATCGTCATTCTTAAAATCATTCTAATTGCATCCCAAAATCCACCATGACACCTAGTAGTATATGGTGGCAACCCACTTAGAGCTGAATGCGAACCTCTTGGTGCAACTA